>JAJDFE020000118.1:0-68629 GCA_021527465.2 Geoglossum glabrum
TCAGTTGAATGGCTGGCTCGGCGTCTGAAGTCGAACAGGGTACAAGCGTGAAGGCGGGTGGGAAAGGAAAGTTAGTGGGCAGTGCTAAACATGGGGGTGAGCGATCACCCTGTTGAGTCACTGGCTCAGCCCGCTCGCGCGAGCACAGGGCAGCGTGCTCACCCGCCAAAACGGGGTGGAAGTTGGGGTGAGTATACTGTTATCTTGGCACAAATATAAAAGCGGCATATTCACCCGCCGCTTTAAAGGATGAGCTTGGGTGAGCTTCGCCATCTTTTAGCCGCATAAGCAGTACCAACGTCTTTCCACAACTATTGATCCACCGAATGAGATGTCAGTTCCCGACCGCTCAGCTGGACGTGACGTCCACCTCTACAATGCAGATACTGTGATTGGAGGCCTCATTCTCACGAATGGCGTGACGAACGCCAACTTCTACTCGATGGTGGAGATAATTTGCATCTTCAACAGTACCTACGTTCTACAAGATGAATACGGCACTACAATTCAGAGAGATGACTCTCCACTCCGCCCAGGCAACTACCACATTCTGACATCCGGTACGTTTTCTCATATAGTTTGCATATATAGTCAAAGGCCACCGCCGAGTATGAGTATCTAGGTTCTGTAACTCGCAACGATGAACCTTGGCTGGTCCGGACGATTTCGATGGCTAGCGGGACCCGTGTCGCCGCATTTCGCGATGCTGTACGCGATCGAGACCGGAGGTGCGTTGTATCAGGAAAAGAGGCACTTGATGCTAAATACGGTGGGTGGGCGGGGTTCGAGGCGGCGCATATATTTCCTCTAGCCTACGAACAACACTGGGCAGATAACGCCTATTCTCGCTGGATCACAATTCCAGCAATTAAGGGAGGATCTATCAACTCTATACAGAATGGGTTGTTGCTTAGGGCCGATATCCATGTACTTTTTGATATCTATCAGATATCAATCAATCCTGACGTCTGTATGACTTGCCTTTCTAGAGTCACAGCAGCTAATAGCTATTTCAGGATAATTACAAGATTGTTTCCTTCAGGCCCGACGGGGAGGGTTTTGCCGGCAAACATCTCGACCAGCGATTCCTCGAGGACCCACGCCGACCAGTCGATCAGCTACTTCGCTGGCACTTCAGACAGGCAGTGTTTGCAAACATGAGAGGAGCTGGAGAACCAATGTTTGAATGTGACTTCCCGCCCGGCTCGGACATAATGGGCGAGATTATGAGCGGCCCACGGGCTGGGGAATTAATGGAGTTTGAGCTCTTCAGTCGTTTAGCAGCAGGTGACAAGCAGAAAGCAATTGGCTCTTAATTCGTTACCAGCACAAAAATGCTTATACTGGCTAATTCCTTGGAACTTTAATGAAACGATAATAATGCCGTCTAGGCACCTGAAAGCAAAAAAAGGGGAAACGCGCTATTCGAAGGATCGTTACTCTATTTATACCTATTGCGAAACGCTAATTGAAGTCACGCGAAGCACGTTATCGTTATCTTTCTGACTATCAATGGCAAGAATTCTCACTATAATACTATACGGCCACAACTCCCCCGAAGCCGTTTACCTATTCCTACACTCACTCCCGAATCTATTTCCTCTGTAATTTTTTACCATTTTAGCACTAATACACTACAAATAATAAATAAATATATAAATAGATATTAAAAAAAAGAAAGTCCGATTTTTTTTTTTCAACCCTACTAGTTGATATTTACGAGAATAAAATACAAAGAATGAGGAGGATGAAGCGAGAAGATGATATGGGGGGGGTTTTTTTTGGGCAGATTTTTTCCTTGGAGGCACAGACAGTGAGGCTATACATAATGTATTTCGCGCAAAATAGAATAGAACAAGCCATTCCCCTATATAAAGATGCCTAAAACCAGTGAAGAAGGAGAACAGACTTTTGCCCGACAGAGGCGTATACCTGGTTGGAGCATGTGTGTGCTGTTTGCGGAGCATGCTCGGCCTATATAGCAGACAGAACAGTTGCATTATGCAGTATCAAACGCCCCACTGACGCAAGGCCCTATTCATATCCCTAGTATTGCGATGGTCGGGGCCTAAAACCTTGGCGGAAAGCGCTGCGGCACGCTTCATTAGCTCTACGGCCTCCCCCCTCGCGGCCCTGGGACATCAGGGTGTCCGCGAAGTTGTTCATACTCGTCAAGGTAGACGGGTGTTCCTCCCCCGAGCACTCTTGTTCTTGTTCTTAGAACGTGAGATTCCATCTCCGCGGCCTTGTTTCGGTGCCCTTTGCGTCTGTAGACTAGTGAAAGGTTGGCCATGGCTGTTAGAGTGTCTGGATGTTCGTGGCCGAGGGCCCGTTTTCGCATCTCGATGATGTGCTCTCTGAGTTTCTCGGCCTCGCTCCACCGTCCTTGGCTGAAGTAGGCTGCCGCTAGGCCATCCATGCTTATTAGGGTAGATAGATGTTCTGGGCCAAGCACTTCTTTTTTTAATTCTGTTACTTGTGAAAAGAGTTCCTCAGCTTCCTTCCAACACTTTTGCTGAAGAAAGGTCATCGCCAAGTTGGACATTCGTGCCAGCGTGTTCCTTGCCGAATGCGTGTTTACTTGCCTCCAGAACTTGAAACTCGAGGTCCTGGGCTTCTTTCAACCGCCCCTGCGCTCTGTAGATCGTTGACAGATTGCCGGCACTTGTCAGTGTGTAGCGATGCTCTTGATCAAATACTCGTCTTGTGGTTTCCAAATTTTGTGCATAAAGTCCCTGTGAGAATCGGGAACGTAGTCAATTGAGTCTAAGTGATAACGTTGTAAGGTACAATTCAACCCATAAAAAAGCATGTAAAAAGCAGAGTACTTTTAGGTAGGGACTCCGGCAGCCTTAGTACCAACGGTTGGGACGTTGGGGTTGCTCGGACCCATAATTCAACAACTTCTGACTGCGCGTCATTACATGAGCGCTCATAACCGTAACATTCAGACAATATCTTCCTCGGGCCTAATCCAAATTGCTGCCGACAATGGCACGGCGAGGGTTGGGACACTCCGTATCCACAAAGAAGCTTGGATTTATATAGTCGCGGCGGGAGTACCAACGGCGATAACCCTAGTTATGGCGCTCTTGTGGGATAGGCGGGCAAATAGAAAAGAGGTATCCTCGTGAGTAGTGGTCAAATTATCCCGTCGTCTTTGTCCGCCACACCGCAGATCCTTCCCTAGCCTCCCCGCTCGTCTCGCCTACGGGCGGGCAAGGGAAAGATGAAATCATTCTCTATGCTTAGTGACTAAGCTATTACCTTAAGAGTGGATCGTGCGTTGAGGAAATGATAAGGTTGGGATAGTGGTGAAATATTTAGGGGGAAAGATGTGGGAGGCGGGGCTTGGGAGACGATGTTGCTGGGGCTTTAAGAGTCGGGCGTGCTGGCATCCTAAAATCCTTGGCTATGATTTCACTTGCATCGGAGGGTAAAGAAACGCTCTTCAAATTTAGACAATATCGTAATCATCCTCCAAACACAGCCTAGCAGGTCCCCTTTCTGTTGCAGTCTACGGTCGGCCGAGCAGATACAGAACGGACATTCGCTTCGGGGGTACGAGTTCCCCTCACATTCGAAGTGCTCAACAATTACACTTCTGATGTGATCATTAGGGAACAGTTCCTATATACCTATAGTATCTTCACTATACATAATTCTTCAATAAAGCATGTCCTCTCAGATAGTATGGCTTACGAGCTACAGCACTTTGGATAGATTCACAAAAGAAATCGGTTTGATTTTAGGTTCTGGAATCGGGGGCGAACTTGCAAAGGTATGGAAGTCGTTGGTATTGGCGAAGGTCGACGCTAAAGCAACACAGATAGCTTCGGTAGTGCCCGCAGCTTATCAACGCTTAATCGAACCGAACTACAAGGACAAGATGCCTGGGATGCTGAATTCGATCGTGGGAGAACCGCGGGTTCCTCAGAACAGGAGGCGGAAAAACGACGTAGAGAACGCCATGAAGCTTTGAGAGCGAGCCGTCTATCGAATTTTGGGAGGCAAGGGTAGCGGCAGTATTAACGCTCGCAATAGGACTCGTGGGAAGCCTCATGGTCTATGATGCGGGTCTATTGACGGCTTCAACTTGCGAGTCCGCGAGAGACTGGGCAAGGATCCTTTATTTGGGGATGGTAAACTCGGGTTCACATACTGTAGCAGTATAGAACCTCAAGCTTCTAGCTTGCTCCAGGCCATTTCACCTAAACCGCCGATAGGTGATTATAGGGGCCTATATCTATATTTCCTCTAGTTAGTGCTGAATGTCACTAAAATACTCTACGACTTAAGCATCGTATCTTCTTACATATGGAGTTACTAGAGGTGAAGGCGATCTTCCTTTGCTAAAAACCCCCACTACCACCCTAGACCAGCCGTGAATATCTTTGAGACAAACTCCATTACTAGCTATCTCTTGCTTGCGGAGGCAGGGAGGAAAAAATGTTGTAGATGAGGTGGTCTGTAGAGCTTGTTAGCCCAGGGTGCAGGTTGTCAGGAGGTTGTGGTACCTGTGTGGAGCCATATGGTGATGCGGAATGGCCTCATTATAATTTTGATGGGTGAAGTCGTGGAATTACAGGTGCTTGCGGGTTTTTGTTGAAAAACCTGCAAGCACCTGTACCCATGCTCACCCGTGCTCACCCGGCTCACCTGAAACTCTCCCAGCTCGCGCGAGCACAGGGCAGCGTCGCTCACCCGCCCAAACGGGGGTGAGCTTGCCACTGATATCTTGGCGTGGGCAGCTGGCCCCGCTTGCTGCCCTCTTCTCCTGTGCGCTAGACAATCGACACCCCACCCCACATGTTGCAAGCCATGCCCAAAATCCAATACTAGGGGCTTTCTCCTACACCCTAACGGAAGCCGCAGCAACAAAGGGTGGGGACAGCTACTCTTGAGCTTGTCGTGAGCCACCTAGCATCGAGAGCTAAATGGGTACCTTGTCTTTAGAGTAATCTCGACTTCGTATGTGTTGCAATATGCCTCGCCGATGTGAGAACGCCATGGCATATGCCATGGCGTAGGTGGATATTGCCAGGAGGCAATTGGGTGTTGGCAGCGTCATAGATTATGCCATGGCGCTGTAGGAAATTGCCATGAAGCAATAGATCGTCAGGAGACGGTTGATCGTCACTCAGCAATTGGAAATTGCTGAGTAGATCCTCATGCAATTTCCGAAGCATTATGGAGTGCCTTTGGCACTCCATGGCGTTCGGAAATTGGGACCACGGTGTTCCGAGGGGATCTGCAGTTTGAAGAGTTCCCGCCTCGTTTCGGAGGGCGACGATCAACGCCACATGGTGTCATACATCATGGCATCGTCTGGAGGCAGAATGCCTCGGATATTGGCCTTGGGGGCCATGGACGGTGGATCCAGAAGTGCATAAGAAGGGCTTGGAAGCCCAGTAGCTAGCTAGATAGAAGCAAGCAATTGGATCACCTAGAATCAGAGTACAATCGCCTTATTGTGACTATCCGCACCGTACCAACCCCTCTACTCCGCAATACGATCGTACCTGTCCTCCGACAGTATGCACATTGTATTTGACTTGGTTCTGCGTGAGACGTGTGGTTGGGCCATTTCTTCACTTGTTAACCCCACTAGGTCGACGCGTTAACCCGGCCCACCCTAACTGCCTCCAAGCCCTACCGATACCGATTCCCACCATTTGCTAGCGTTTGCCTCTGCGCTCAGCGATGCGTCCTTCTCAAACCTGACGAGGATGGCAGATTCAGCCTCACTAAGGACTTGGTTGGCGACGATCTAATCCCTCCCCATGCTATACTTTCGCATAGATAGATACAGAATGACGAGGTGACTTTCGAGGACATGACAAATGACACTGGCAAGAATAAGCTTGGCTACACTTGATCTGGCTTGGTGACAATCCGCTAGATTCTAGCACGACATAGTCGATTACTTGGGATTTCTGACCGCGTACGCCGGCGTTAGAGGACGAATTAAACTGGCCCAAGTTTGGCATACGCTCTCCATTCAAATCTGCTAGAAATCGGTCTCACCGACCCAACTGTCCGTCTGGACTATTGTGAGAAGCAGCAGTGTAGTTACATAATGCCGACACTTATTTCCGACAGCGTGCAGCTAAGCCTGGTCGTGTCTCGCGCCTAGCCTCATCAAGCTCCGACACTCGAACTCTTGGTTGATTGTTCCAATGTGCTACCGTGCTCCAGATAGTGTCCTTCAGGTCTATCACCCTTGAGTATGTCTTGTAACGACTGTGAAGTAAAAGTCCTTGAATCTGTAGAGGTATGTTAATAGCTAAACGGGCAACCGGTCTGTACGACTTACACAAGAAGCACATCGTTATAGAATTTTCCCCTCAGGGCGTGCCATGCAGCTTCAGTGGGTGGGTCTGGTATCTTGAGCTCAAAGCATTCGATAATCGCCTCCGCGTACCTCTCGCCCGGACGATATTTTTGGTTGACCTGCTGCCAAGTGGTCTGTGGCGCGGGACCGCCTCCAGTTGATAACCCTCGGACGGATAATTTTACCAGTTCCACCGGAAAGTTCCAGCCGCTAGGCGGAGAGCCGTAAAGAAAATTTACAAATGTAACTTTTCCATTGTCATCTGTTGTGACAGCGTTGACAGAACGTCCTAGGATAATTTCGAGCGCAATGATACCAAGACGCTGAAAGATATTCCATTGATTTGCCACAGGTGTATTAAGAGGCTGGCACCATGCCGGGTATGCGATGTTCGCGTCTCCATACCGCGGATACTCATGCATCTGTAGCCCAAATTGAAGAGCACATTCTTTCGTCCCGGTAGTCGCCTCAGCCAGTGAGCCGCAGCGCAAATAGCAGCTACAGAGGGTTTCAGTCAAGGTGGAAGACTGTAGGAATAAGAAGCACATTTGGGCCAGCTCGAATACAATCCGGAATTTGCTAGGATTGCCAAGTAGATCCGAGTTTTCATACTCTGGCGCGCTATTCTGAGACAATAGACTTCTCCAACTCGTACGGCTTTCGGTGTTTCGTCTATGAACAGTTTTGCAAGTGGACATCTTAAATACGACATCTGCATCTCCGCGGTAGTAAACTTCCCTGGCTTTGTTCTTTGCTAGTTTGGAGAAAGCGAGGATTGGATATATCCCAGCATCCTCGGTATTGTCGCCAGTAGCAGCGTTAGCTACAAGAATACGGGATAGCTGGTCTCCATATTCAGGCCCCTTAGGTCTCGCAAGTATGCTGATATTCAAAGACTGTTCTGTGCAATACTCGACAACGGTTCGAAGCCACTTCTCTTCTACGGAGAGGCTGTGAGAAACTTCAACGTCGTGTGCGCCATGTTTTCGGAATCCGTTGAAAGGATCAGGCTCCATTTCAATGATTAATCCTCGTCCAGCCTCTTTCAGGAAAGCCATGAGGGCCTTGGTATACCCCCCAAGGTGGTTCGCATACCTTAAGAGAAGTTCTTCGGCTCCACGATCATGTACTTCAGAAAAGTTGACCTTCTTCGCCAAGTTGTACCCCCTACGCTCATTCCAGCTTTTATTGGCTACTTCGTGGAGGAGGTCTTTCTGCTTGTTCAGCCTTTCGATAATCTTTTGCAGATGTTCGGCTTTGACTATGGCAGTGGTAGCCTTTATCAGCTTCGAGATGAGCCACGGTTTCTTATTTTCCTTGATTCCAAGCTCCTTCATTGCTTCACCTAGCATATTTTGGGTGTCCTTCATTCTTCCTTTAATCTCATGACACTTTTCAGGCCTCCAAAACACATCGTAGAAATCGTCAGGTATCTGATCACTCCATGTCATCCAGTTCCGCTGCCATTCCTGCAAATCTTCCCGTAGCTTGTCTAAGTCTCTCGAAATGATATTCCAGGTCGTTTTGCTCGTTCGTATAGCCTGGGAGTCTTTGTACACGGTATCAATTCCAGTTCGCAACATGCCGTACCAGCTTAAAACGGCCATCACAAAGGCTGCAATGGTTGCTGCGGGGGCCAGAACGGGATCCGCCATCTTTAATGGGCATTCGACGAAGCTAAACAGGAGAAGCGTGTAAATTGTGGTGTCTGAAGTTGACGGCCCTCGCAAGAGAAAGGAAATTCGTTCAAAGTCGCAAGGCTGGGCGGGGTTTCTCTTCAGCTTAGAGCCAGCACTGCAAGGCGCCGGATTGGGTGGGGCGTTTGCCCTTCTTGTCGTATAATTATGCGGGGGGTCACGCGGCTGGTAAGCCAGCTGCTGTACGCAGTCGATAAACCTTTTGATTTCCTTTTTGTTCTCCATCGTTAGGACTTTGCATATCGTCGCTTGCCAGTGCCGTTACTGATGCGACGCGACATCTTAACACATATCTCTTCCAGAGCTCTCCGCTACATTGCCGACCATGTCTACCTTGCCGACCATGTCTACCTTACCAGTTACGGATATCGATTCACCACCAACGAAGACGTTCAGCCTTACTGAATCGCCAGAGCCTGATGTGTATCAAAACGAACCACCTCTTTCCGTCCTGCTCCAACGAATCCACAATACTTTAGCGGATACTTTAAAGTCACTTCTGGAAAGTCAAAATCGAAATCGCGTCGAGGAAGGCAAGGGCCAAAAGCCTGGGGAAAACGCGCTCGATGCAACCATTCGGCTCGTAGATCGAAACATTCTCAACCTGGAGACATGGCAGCAGGATCTTTCTATAAAGCAGAAAGAGTCGTACACTTCGGCGCTCGAGGTTCTGGACGCCTTTGAAACCCGGGAACCGGATCCTCGTAAAAAGTTCTGGTTGCGCCGCGAACTTACTTCGATTTATCGGAAAGTTTTGTCCATATGGAAAAGAAGAGAGGCCATATTGCCCAATAGTGGAGGGTAAGACACAATCATAATTTGACTCTTCTCTTTCGGACCTAAACCTGCCAAATAGTGTCTCATCTGCAATCGAGCAAACAGCAGTTGAAATTAGCGCTTCAATCGAGCAGCTCGCTAGTGCTGCAGGTTGGATAGTTCAAACCGTTACCAACTCGACCATCCACGATTCTTCTGGCGAAATTCCGCCGCAGCTCATTACAGTCTTGAGCTTTGGTACGCTTCTGAGTCAGGGCCTACTTTTCCTATGCTAATATGAAATAGACGGAGGAGGGGTGCGCAGCTACTCAAGTCTGTTGATTCTAAAAGCGATAATGGACGAAATTAATGCTGCCCGCCTCAGAAGAAATAGTAAGCGCTCCAGAGTTTGATTTAATCTTGGATGCTAAGTAGCATCAGAGGAGCTCTCCTATGAGCTTCGACCTCGAGATATCTTCAAATACATCGTTGGCTCTAGCAGCGGCGGGTGAGTATTTGGATCAGACCACCGGATGATGTAAACGCTACTTACTTAATTCAGTCTCATTGCTATTATGCTTGGGCGCCTCGGTATGACTGTAGAAGAGTGCTTGGGAACGTTCAAGGAATATTCAGAGGCTGTTTTCGGAAGTACGATCTTGAAACGAGCTCGCTCTATCATTTCCACCATTGGCATAACAAAGTATGCGAGCTCTGAGCTACACGCCGCCGTTCAGCTCGTCGTCAGAAAGTACGAGTCGAACCAACCAGGGGATAAATGGAGTAGCAACATATTCTCTGACCCAAACGATTCTTGTAGAACGTAAGTTGCTAGCCAAGAAGCTCTTCCATGTTCCTAATGCAGACTTAGAGTTGTTGTGGCGAACGAGATCGGAAAAGACTTTGATCGCTTGCATCTGTTCAGAACGTATCATGCCTCGAGACCCTTTAGAGGGATGGAGAATTATGAGAGAGTCAGCCCTACAGGAAAGGAACATAAGGCCGGATCCACAAACACAATTATGGCAGACGACTACAGCATCTGGCAAGTGGCGTTGGCAACATCCGCAGCTCCGATTCACTTTCCCCCAATCCACATTGGAGAAAAGACATACTATGATGCAGCAATCGGGTGCAAGAACCCTGGCTTTGAAGCTTATCTCGAAGCTTACACCAATTCGCGGAAGGAAGACCGGGTTGCACTTTTGAGTCTTGGAAGCGGCAAATTTGACAAACTGGAGAGGAAAAGTCCAATGCTATTGCCTCACTGGCACTTTATCTCGATATTAAACAAATCACTTTCCATGTTAACTGACTCTGAGAGAGCTTCGGAGCAGTTGGAAGCCTTGAGCAAAGGCGACAAATTGGACTATTTTCGTTTCAATATCAGCATGAAGAGGTGGATTCGATTGGATGAATGGGAAGTGAAGACTATGCGCTCGAAAGATGAAAAGTCTTATGTGACTGCAGAGCTTTTGGAGTCCCTCACTACGAAGTATCTGTCGCAAGAAGAAGTAGCTCGTGAACTGAGGAAATGTGCAGAATTCTTTGCGGCAGGTGTTATTGTAGAAAAGGCTTGATGCGCAATCAAACTATCGCCGCCGACGTAATTAGTGGAATAGAACAAATTCATGGACCTTATCGACATGTTGATTGCAACTTCCGATTTCCAAAGCCTGTCTTTGTCTCCGCCGGGTCCTTGAAGAGGGACCGCTGTGTAGCCCCATCGAGAAAAGCTCGCCTTTTAATGCAAGGGTCGGTCCACTGCAGTAGCTTACGCGTCTGTTCTGTATGGAGCACTTTCAGCTGACCGGATCAGCCTCGTGTCTTGATAGCCGTGAGGTCTGCCTTGAGTCCGAGACACGTCAGATCGCTCTGGTGGCGCCGCGAAATACGAGTTCTGTCGGCATTGTGGGGGTGTCTGCCTTCCTTCCTGCTGTTGGATATATTGACACGGATGAGCCCCTAGCAGGGGGGATCCTTTTGGTTGTTTCGAGGAGGTACAGCTGGATCCTACCTGATGGTCCTTGGACAACTGGCGTATGCTGTGATAGTTACTATATAGCCTCCGCTTCTAGACACGGGTGGTAGGTACGATAGCGGAGTCAGCCATGCAGCCGTTCTGCATCTCCGGTGGCGCTGCAGAATAGGATCTCTGTTCAAATCACACGGATATCCGCCGTTTCTACTGTCGGGTGTTGGAGATGAGCCCCCGATAGGAGAGATCCTTTTGCTCGATGAGGATTGGAGCCCACTCATGGGTGTTTCGGGGAAACACACCCCACTCCCGTCCAGCTGATAACCCCTGAGTAACTGACATATGCTGTCACAGTTCCCGTAGTCTCCTGCACGGATTCAATACCCTGCCTAGCTGGCCTCCGAGAATTCGTGGTAGGCATGACAGTGGAGTCAGGCATGATGCGATGCTGTTCCACATCTCCAGGGCTAAAGAAGCGTTCATGTCACACTCTTCCGGTGGCGCCGTGGAATAGGATATGCCCGAATCACACGGATGCCCCCCTTTTCGCTGCTGGATGTGGTGTTGGAAATAAGCCCTGATAGGAAGAATCCATTTATTTGATAAGGATTAGAGCCTATTCAAGGATGTTTCGGGGAAGCACACTCCGGTCCTATCCAGCTTACAGCGCCCAGGTAACTGACGCATGCTGTCGCAGTTCCCACAGTCTCCTGCACGGATTCAATTCCTTGTCTGGCTGGCCTCCAAGATCGTCGGTGGTGGGCGCAATGACAGTCATGCACACCAACACGAGGGCGAGGGTAAGGCAGGACACTTTGCACGCAGGAACCCAGCTGACAGGAGTAACTTCACGCCTTGATAGCGGTAAGGTCTGCCTTGGATCCGAAATGGGAGGATCCCTTGTCGCAGCTCATTCATTCATCGCCCCGCTCAGATATAGTATGAGGGACCTCCCACTGTAGTTCGTTAAGATCATCACTCTCTCCATTGCACTTCTCAATACCGACTACAAACGTTTCCCGTAGCATAAGGATTCCTCTCGCCTATTATCCTTGATCTACCTCCAGCTGAATTTTGAACCGCCAGTATCGAGCCTCCCAAGTTCGCTATGAACGCTGTCACTTCCCAGCGTCGAACTCGAGGGACCACCCGAGGCAAAGGCACAGAGGCGGTTGAACAGGATTTAGATCATCCGGCAGTCGACCTACTAGCTAAATACCTAGGTGAGCGGGCGAACGACACTTCTAACTCTTAAACATGATACTGATAGAGCACTAGAACGGAGAATGGGAGCTCCTACTTACGTTAGTCTGAACCGCAAAGTAACGGGCCTCTTGGGGTACCGGTGGATCTGCGAGACTGGGCCCACTATTCCAAAAACCAGAGAGGCAGTCTGCCGTGCACTAAAAAGCGGAAAACTCAAGGCAGCCGTTAGACATCCCCTCCGCTTGATCGAGAAACGTACACGATTTGCGAAGGCTCTCCATCGCGATAAGATCAAGGGATACGAGAATTGTGTGAATCTAATGGCTACCTCGAGGGGGGGGCACAATTTCTTCGTCCCGACGACCTGCAGGCTCTAGGTCCCCGTCCTCGCGGTTTTACGTCAACGACGAGGGCATCGATGTCGATGGAAACGGCGATCGCAGACTTTTATTGGATACTAGTGGCGATTCCGCAATAACGGTACACGCCCGCCCGCTGAGAAGACGCCCACAAGACGAAAGCACAGATGGCATATTTGATAAGACTATCACACAGCCCACAGGAAACGATCCCTCAAGCGAAGATCCTGCTCCCATCCCAGAAGGCAGCTCGGTATCACGGCCGGCACCGGAACCTTGGGCCACCAAAGCAAAGTTGGTGGAGGAAAAGGCGTGCAACCGAAACATAAAGGGGGGGGCCAAGATATGTCTCACGTATACGGGAACGAGTTTGACATTGAGATTATTTAGGCCCTTGCTGGCTAGCCATGGAAAGCTAGGTTGCGAGATTGTTGATGCTTGCTTATCCATGCTTGCTCGCCCTATAGGTCGGCTGGCGAGACAGAAAACCGCCTTATTTGAGTCGACTTTCTGGCGAACGTATCAGAAGCCCTGGGGGCACCTTGGTCATTGGTATGACATGGTGGCAGCGGCCGAAGGCATGGAGATGCTTCTCTTCCCAGTTTGCCAAGGTGACCACTGGACGTTGTTCGAGGTCTCATGGGCGGAAAAAATTATCAGGCATTATGCACCTGTTGGCCTCGACTCGACTGATATCACAGACATGGCAGCAAGGTGTTTAGAGATTGAATTTGGGATTGAAGGATTGACTATCGACCAGCGACCCCTGCCACAGGGAGACTCGGGTGTGCTCATATTAGCGACTGCAGCGCGACGTGTACTTCGGAAGGATGTAGAATGTTCTCAGGAGGATATACCTGGGCTATGTCGGTGGATAGCTGCGATACTCCTCAGAATGGAGGTGTGAGAGTTTTGTCGAGTATCTGATTCTCCTTAGCTTCATGCTGTGAGTACCTTTGTTATTCTTCACCTTTTCTTCTGTCTCCTTTTCTCGCCAGGTGGATTGATTGATGTCTTTGACCAATGTGTAAATGATTAGTCAATAAGACATTCTTGTCAGGGTCAACTCCTCTCTATAGTCACGCCCTACCCGTGGACACTCAGATGGTACGGGCCGAGACATACCGAAACTGGAGAGACAGCTTGGGCGAAGAAAACCGCTTGTGGATATCGGGGAAAAGACCGCTGAACCCGGGTCCCTTGCCTGTTCGCCACATTGGCGACGAGCCGCTTCGGCAAGGTGCACTAGGAAGTGTCATGAGTGACACGGAAATACCGCCACACAGCCGACGTATCAACCCCTAAAAAGAAAACATGGAGGAAGCCGATTTAAGACTGGTCTGCCCTTGTGACCCATTAAGGGCAAGCATGCCCTGGAAGGTGGAAGCATAGAGAATTTGTATAGAGTCTTCTCCCTCTCTGATCAGCTATTGACCTTATGGTAGCTTCGCATGCCAGTGTACGCATCTGCGCAGCACCAAACATGCTGTGGGTAATCGCATTTCCAAGGCCCGATCCCGAATACCAGCATAATTTTAGGTGCACTACCTGGTTTTTTGCCTCCTGAGAAGTTATTCCCTCACTAAGAGCATGTGCCGCTGCGGAAATAGCCGGTACTCTGGCCGCTCTAGGAGGACCTCTCCCCTCCTCGTATTCGAATATCACAGGGCCTACCCCATATGACGCCGAACTGAGTTCCGGAAGGAGCGGACGGTAGAGTAACGCTACCTGCCGCTCCATCTGGCGATGAAGTGTGGCTCCTAACCTGCCATTGGATCCGTTTTTGCAGATAGCAGAGTTCCCTTTGCCTAACAATGATAGTACGAGGACTAGGGCCATTCATGAGGGGAGATACCCCGCCACTAACTGTCGGATTCAATCCCTTGGCTAGCTGCAGGTAGGCATGCCACCCACTTCAATAGCCCCGGATATCAGTGGCGGTAAGCATGTTGGCGCAGTCATGCATACACTGCAATGCGGAACGGGTCAGCTTCACATCGCCGGGGTTGAAACAGGTTTCTGTGCTTTACTCCTTCAGCAGCTCTGGTGGTGCTGCACAATCACAGTTCCCGCGATCTCCTGCATGGATTCCACCCCTTGTCCAGCTAGCCTCCTAGATTACAAGTAGTACCGCAACGGTGGAGTCAGAGCCCAGATGGAGGGATCCTTTTGTTTGACAAGGATCGGGGTCATTCACCAATGCCTCGGGGAAGTACAACCAGCCCCCGTCCAGCCGACAACCTTGGGTAGTTGACGTATGCCGTCACGGTTCCCAGCCTCATTCACAGATTCGACCCCTTGTCTGGCGGCCTCCGGGAATACGGGCGGTACGCATGACGGTGAAGTCAGCCCATTCATGGATGTCTTGGGGAACACCCCACTCCCATCCAGTTGGCAACCCCTAGGTAGTTGACGTATGCCATCATAGTTCCCGCGGTCTCCCTAACGGATTCGGCCCCTTGTCTAGCTGGTCTCCGGGAACACGGGTGGTAGGCATGATAGTGAAGTCAGCCCTCGCTCCTGTCCTGCCAACAACCCCTGGAAAACTGACGTATGCCGTCACAAATTCCGTAGCCACCTTCACGGATTCAAACCCTTGTCTAGCCGGCCTCCGAGACCACAAGCGGTAGTTCGTGCTAATACAAGGGTCCAGCAGGCAAGGATTCTCCCCTCTAGAAAGGGGAATTCTGTGGTAGCCTGGTGGACGGGGCTCTGCTCCTAAGTATATAGTAGGGGTTCTCCCACTTCAGTCCACCAGCGAGCTCGCCCTCTCCATCGTGCTTCTCAGCAGCTTGAAGACAACACCATCCCAACTGCATCTCATGCCAGACCCATACCCGTCTTAACACAGGATATTCTTTGAAGTACTGTACGTATTGTCTAGTCCAGCCATTATCGACCTAGACTAACAGTTCCGATAGCACCCTACGGTTGACAGACTTGTCCACTTAAAGATGGTTGGCGTAGGCTACCGGGGCCTAGAGGATGTGGACATATTCGATCTTCTCGGCCTCAACCCGTCCGACTTCTCCAACTTCAAACCGTCAGAGTTCCCCAAGCCTAGCCCAGACAGGGTCTGGGAAGTCGAACGACTCCAAAGAGCGTATAAAAGGTTACGACTCATCACCCATCCGGATAAGGCCATCAATCATCCAGACCGGAAGGGAGATATCACCAAGTTCCAGCAACTATCTCAACTCAACGAATTTCTTTTGCAATTTAACACAAGTTGCCTTTCGATATGGCGTAGGATTGCAGAGCTCTTCCGCAGGGGCAAAGACGGCTTTCAAAAACCAGCTCCTACATACATGCGCTGCTCCAGTGGCCATAGTCGTGGTTGTAAGCCTGGTTCGTCACTTTCTAATCCTATTGTCCTTGATGCGCCCGGAATTTGTGCCCCGGCGGTTGGTTCTCCGAAACCCAAAGGAAAGCCTAGGATCAAAACCAAACCGCGCCGGCAACACAGTAACCGCCGATCCTCGTACCGTCCGTCACGGGCATCTGGATGGAATCTGGCACCGTACGCAGACCAGAGCGATACAGACTGGGGTGGAATCGGGACAGTGATGGCAAGGCTGTAAATTAGCAACGATGTATAATTTCAAGTCGCTAAGCTAGTATATCCCATCATACGTTCCCCAACAAGCAGGAGGCATTGGCCCTGGATTCAGCTCATGTATTCATTCCCCTCCGTGTCTATAGTGACATGGGGTCCCCCACCTATCCCGACATAATGCCGAATCGAGTCTCCGAAGGAGTGAACGACAGAATAACGTCCGCACGCCGCTCCATCTAGCGATAAAGTGTCTCAGATCTCTCCCGCGCATGCCCGTGATGGATCCTGCTGGCATGGGCACCTGAATACCAAACTGCGGCATACACAGGTCTCCGTCATTGAAATCTCCTAAGACACCAATCCATGCCCACCCGTTCTCCCAGTCGTTGCGATCTATATGTTCCTCAGTAAGCACGTTGATGAGCACAGTGCGAAGTGTAAAAAGCTCATCTTTCGTAGTCGAAACCTTGGCTGCCGGTTGTAATTTCTTCCATGCTATATGATATTCCTCTCGCATAGGGTTATCAATGATGCGGAAGAGCAGGTCCACGGCCCGAGTCATAACACCAAATGACTGAATGAGTTGCCAGCATAGCCTAACAGCATACGCCCCATCCAAGACTCCCGAACATGTCCCGCCAGCACGATAATCCTTAGACCATATAGGCCCCTGTTTCATCTAGCCTAGTTCAAACCAGGTGCCCCAGTGGTATACCCTGCAGCGTCCCTTTAGTGACCGAAAATGCTCATTACTATCCAGTTTAAGCCACCATTCATAGTGGGCATGGCGACAATCCAGAACGGTTGGCGGCGGCTGGGATTCGGTATATTTTTCGATATTATTTGCTAGAGCATTTGTACATTGCCACCCAGTCTCAGAGCCATATACAAACTCGAACCCTCTAGGGAAGACTGTGAGTATGACCCTGTCTTTGCAGTCTCGAGCGATATATATAGTATCCTTAGGAATACGATCGTAACAGCCAGATATTACTGATTCAAGTAGAGCTTCTGTCTTAACAAGGCCAGCCTGGTATTTTAGCCACGTTTGGCAGGACATCTTGGTAACGAGCTTAGGTTCTTTGAGAGCGATGGCTTTTTGAGGGGAGGCTTTAAGGTAGGGGCCCTAGTAGAGAACTGTCTTCGCTTGGGCTGGGGCTCCTCTTGTACAGTATCGGCCTGGATATGTGCCTCATACTCTGCTAGTGCCTGATTATAGTCCTTGAGGGCCTGCTTGTATAAAGGGCACTCCTGCTCATCTGCTGCCAGATGTCTCGCATATTCGTCATCAATCGAGTAGTCGGGCATCATTGCAGAGGCCATATGCTTAGAGATACGCTGCTCAAATGGGCTGTTGTCTATAGTAGGTTTGTCGGCTAGGTCTAACTATGGGAATTTGTCCATGCGGACTTTCCACTTCTTGTACCCGAATGTTTGGCTATGGCGATCAGGATCATCTATGCTGAGATTTTCGTGAGGAATGTTCCTATGAGGCCACACCTGGTTAGTCCTTAACCATGCTCTAAACCGGATAGCAGTCTCGTACTTACCAAGCACGGCCGAAGAACCTGCGTTTAACACAGTTAGCTCAACACTTCGGATGACTGTGTCCTCGTCTTGGAAAACCAGACAGTATTCGACATCCTGAAGCTCCTGCTCCCAGGCAAGGCTCGCCGCAGTATCTCGAGGAGCAGCATTGCCACCCTTCATATGTATCAATTCGAAACGCCTTTCAACGCCTTGTTGGTCCGGGACCAGCTTTATCGCCTCAGTACTGCTACCAACACTGGTTTCTCAGCGCTAGGGCAAAAGGAATAACAGTAGCCGGAGAATGCTTGTCACAGAATGCGTCCGATAGTAGTACCTTAGCGTTGAATGATCACGTCTTTGACACGGCTTCTTGTACTTATGCAAAATGGGCACGTGATAATGCTATTTTTATGAAACTAAATAGGTATGGAGCACGTAATATCTGAACGCGTAATATCGGAACCAGTCGGTACTGTAGGCTAAGGAGTGAAGCTACAATAAATCAAAGAGCAAAGAAAACTTTCTATGCAATGCGTTTCGAAGGCAAAGACAAATAGACCCGAAAAAGGAAAAATTCTACTTCACCCTCTAATCCCAACTTTCTCAGAGAGCATCTACTACTTTCCCTAGCTTTATAGCTGAACCCTCAATCTCGTCAACCTTTGACAAATTTTTCTCCATAGCAGCCATTCTCTTTTCCAACTTAGCAAGTATATCTCTTGACAAGCTTTCTCCAGGCCTTGAAGCCCCTAATGCTGTAATCTTGTTTTCCATAGCGTCCTGTCACGAGTGCAACCCGCGGCGCTTGGAAAGCAGAAAGAAGTGACTCTTATTCAAACCATACAGAGCTGAGGAAAGAAGAAGAGAAGGAGAGGTAAGAAGCTCTGGGGTTTATATACATACGTGTCTAACAACAATGGTTATCAGAACCATGACAAGTATCTGCCTTTACAGCAAGATCGTTCCTTGCCCTATGCAAGGGGGAAAAAGAGCATATCCATGTCATCCATGCTGCGTCCAGACCCCAGTCTTTTGGAGTGGTGTGACCTATATCCATCAGTCTAGGCGTCTGCCTGTCCCGTGGGCTGGCATAAGTGGCTATTCGGCCAACTAGGTCGCAGGAAGGTAACCCTGTCATTCTTTGATAAGAAATAACTCTATAGCCCGCTGAGCGTGCCATGAATGTCCCCAACCACCTAGTCCCGCAGCCTACTGGGGGTAATACGAGGAATTCCGCCATTCTCTCCTTAAGCCGGTATCGCGATGCCCCTCGCTTGCAAGGGGTACTGCGACACTGTGCCGTGTAGTCAACCGGGAAGTCCTTCTCAGCCGGAAAAGAGGCGCTAAACACTGGGGCATTGAGTCTTGTAACCCCTTGTAGCCTAACTGACCTCATGACACAGCCCCTGCCACCTCCAAGGGATTCACACCCTAGTTAAAGGTTCAGCGGACCTGTCCACCCTCACTTTGGCAAGGCTAGTCCAATGCCCGCCGGCGCAATCCAAGCGTATCCTTGAGACTGCATTGCCTAGTCTAAATGGCTCTTGCATCCAAGCATGGGCCCGCCTCGCCCGGTGAGAGGAAGGCATTCCGACATTCAGCTAGGCAAAAACGGAGATGCTGATCTCCTTGGCCCGGCTTAGCAGCAAGGTTTGCGGTAGTGAATGTTTGAACAGAGGGAGGCCACCCACATCAAACCAGTCTACCTCCCTGGTCCCGTTAGCATCCCAGCCTGCCGAAGCAGCCTTGCTTGCTAATAGACCAATATCTGCGAAGTCTGCCTAGACACGGCAAAGACATGATCCAATCCCCAATGTCCGCAGCCATACAAGCCTATGCACTCAGCCCATAAATGAGAAAAGGGCAACCAGTGACAATATCCACATCATACCGCCCTAGCTATTGCCTCTTAGCCCCCACTCCTTTGGAAATTGTGCCTTGCCGTGCCCCTTGGAAAGCTAGAACCCGTCATTATCTGTCTCTTTCTACATGAGCATCCTTACCATTGAGCCAGGCGGAAAGCCACCTTGCTCATAGGTGTTGCTAACACTGCCATATAGCCAATCCTAAAGCCCCCCCTCAGCCAGGCTAAAGGTTCCATATGCCGTGCCAAAGGATTGATTCCGGTATTGCCATCTGATCACTTGGGAGGAGAGAGATGCCGTGTGCGGTGACAAGAATGTACTACGGAGTCTGTTAGCTTGAAGTTGTAAGCACTGCTTGTGTGAAGCTGTAGGATATGCAGAATAACCTTATCATTATAAATAAAAACCCTCTACAATCACGGTAGAATTCATTGATGAAGTCGCGGCTCAAGCAGAAACAAGGTGGGGAATCACCCGAGCTCACCCGGTGCTCGCCTCTGCTCACCCGTGCTCACCCATGCTCACCCGGCTGACCTGAAACTCACCCAGCTCGCGCGAGCACAGGGCGGCATCGCTCACCCTCTAGATCCGGGGTGAGTTCGCCGCAGTTTGCACTTTTCTTGGCGCCAGAGCAGGGCGGCAACAAGTTATTCCGAAATGTATTACAAAAGTTACAAAATCGGAGACAAACTACTAATTAAGAACACATCCAAGAGAAAGCATTAGAAAACTACATGAATGAAGTCCGCTGGCGACAAGGCGAATTATAAACAGAGCGGGAGGGGGAGGGTTCATGAAAGACTCGCCCCTCAACCCTAAACCTCTAAAACTGCCCGTCGCTTGAGGCACCGAAATGACTCTTACACCTTCATGTGTCCGCTCTGCACGAGTCTGAGTACAGCGCAAAAGAACCCCAGCCAACGTCGATAGCCAACACAATTGCCCGCCGTAAAATCATCCAATGTCCAGCTTTAGGAGCACCATACGGTACTGGAGGATTTCGTCAATGGTTGAGGCCACCCCCCGATAGCCACCATATCACATCTTCTCCTTCACGAATTTACCATCCCTCCTGTCTATACGGCCTAGGAATTTCTTGTGTACTCGCAGTAGGTCATACCAACAAAGTCACGAGCAGCGGCCAAGTGAGATGACGCATCGGAGCGTTTCATCTCCGGAAAGGAATGCCTCGACGAACGATCAGCCGCTCCTTGGAAAATATCCCTTAGGTGAGGCGGGGGTAAAGCTCCCGCCCATTAATGGCGAGAACGCGCGTAGACCGGCAAAGGAAATAGCTTCTAAGATGGGGGAGAAATACATACGGAACCATACGCCCGTCCAGGAAATTCCAGCTGTTTTGGGTCCAAAACCGGAAGGCACTACTGAGCAGCTCAGCAGCGCCACCAATGGACACTCGGCGCCTCCAGGTCATTCTCTCGAGCTGTACGAGGTGCCACCCTGGTCGCTTCAGCCTCCTAAGAGTGCAATTATCCTACCCATTGATCCGTTTGAGATCGGATCTATGAAGTCCGCCGGCACAGAGGAGCGCCACCCTTATCAAGACTGGAAACTTAAAATCCAAGATAACACAGTCTCCTCCTTCTACATGAGAGAGGCTGCCTATCGTCTGCGAACCTCCGAAGTGCCTGTGGCCTTTCCAACGGAAACTGTTTATGGACTCGGTGCAGATGCCACAAGAAGTGAAGCTGTTCAAGGCATATATAAGGCAAAGCAAAGACCGTCAGACAATCCCTTGATTGTACATGTCTGCTCGTTACAGCAGCTGAGAGAAATTCTACTGCCGGAATACGAAACTAGCAGCAGCATTGCAAGTATGGGTAATACCCACGACGCCCCCAACGGAAAGCTCTCCCAAGAACTAGATCCCAACATAATCTGTCCACAAAGTTTGCCCATCTCCTACGACCCCATACCGGGCATCTATCAGCCGTTAATCAAAAAATTCTGGCCCGGCCCTTTAACTATAATCCTACCAAACCCCCAGAACTCGAAGCTAGCACCAGAAGTCACAGCAGGCCTGAGCACATTTGGCGCGCGAATGCCCAAAAACTTCCTCGCCCTAGCGCTGATCCAAATGGCTGGCGTACCTCTCGCCGCCCCATCTGCCAACGCCTCTACAAAACCCTCCCCTACTACCGCAGAACACGTGAAGCATGACCTCGAAGGCCGGATTGACCTGATACTAGATGGTGGGCCCTGTGACGTTGGCGTCGAGAGCACGGTCGTCGATGGGCTTTCGAGACCGCCGATGATCTTACGACCGGGAGGTATTAGCATTGAACAATTGCGGGCTTGTGAAGGGTGGGAGGGTGTTAGGGTGGGGTATAGAGACTATTCGGAAGAAGGGGCGAGGCCAAGGGCGCCAGGGATGAAGTATAAACATTACTCACCAAAAGCGAGGGTTATTCTTTATGAGGCGGGTAGCGCGATGCCGGACTTATCGGGTATGTGTGGGGCTGTTGGTGTTGTTAGGACTAAGAATTGGCCTGTGGATTTTAGCTTAGAAGCTAGCTCTTTCGCGATCGAAACGGCGGTAGAGGATGGATCCATAATCCCTTCCCGTGGGAGCCCGGAGCCAGTATCCTTAAACCCAGATAAACATTCCTCAACCCACCACGCCAACGCCAACGCCAACCATAAACTCACAATCTACTCAACCTCCCTAGGTCCTACCCCTTCAGAAGTAGCACGCGGTCTATTCGCTGCCCTCAGAGGTCTGGATGGCAAGGGTGTAGATACAATATTTGTAGAGGGGATATCGGATGAGGGAGATATTGCTGCGGCGGTTATGAATAGGCTTAGAAAGGCGGCGGGGTGATGGGGGTAGGGGAGGAGGGCGTTCCCTTTTTTTCTCAGCGAAGTTTGTTCCGGATAGAGTGAGGATCAATGTTATTTTTCATAGTTTTAGAGGGCGTGATAGTTTTTTCAAAAAAAAAAAATAGAAGGAAAAATGTCTAGATCTGTGCAATGGCTCAATTTGGCTTTTATATATATAGTCGATATGAGAATGATGGATATCTTTCTTTAGTATCATTATTAGGGTAAATGCACGGAGGCGGATGTTGATGTGTGAGGGAGGGGAAGGGGGGGGGGATATTTCCATCTTTTGATGGGTTATCGCTGGGCGAGTTAAGCCCCCCCCCCCACTGTCCGGCCTGCTCCCCCTATGATAATCTGCCGCCTTCCCTCTAGTCCCACAAGCAGACATGACCGACCTCTATTAAGAGAGCCAGCGTCACGCTGCAATCCGCCCACCCGAAGGGTATGCACACACCACGTAAACGCGCAAAAAAAAATTGTGATTCAAGGACGGGGGGGGGGGGGGGGGGGGCGTGGCTGTATTGGTATCAACTGGGCATTGAGGCTATGTTCTTCTGGAATATCCTGCCATGGTTACGAGGGGGCAGGTTCTTTTTTCTTTTTTTTTTTTTTTGCTGTTGTAAAGGTGGCGGAGATGGAGTTGGCTGGGTTGGATGAACTATCGAGCTGGTGGAACAATCATCACTCTTGCTAAACTCGAAAGCGGATTCCTCTAAATTGGACGATTTTTTCGCTCAGCAAGTGGCGGATCGCAGTGTTGAACCCGCGTATAAACAACCAATTATTATTAAGGCCATGTAAATTGTGGAGCCCATGCAACATGGCCTTGTAGCTGTCAGTTCTGGGCCCTCCAATTCCGGGGGCTCCAACTTACCATCCACGCCCTGATCCAGCGCATCCAGCTTCTCCATATCCCTCTCCTCAATCTCAAAGTCAAACACATCCATGTTGGCTGCAATTCGTACCGGATTCTCGCTCTTCGGAAGTGATACCCACCCCTTTTGCAGCCCGTAGCGCACTAGGATCTGTGTCGTCGCTTTTTGGTACTTGCCCGCCAACTCTTTGAGCGTTTTGTCATCTGCTTTTTGATTGCGAACAAGCGGGCAGTAAGCCTCTACTACGATATTCTCACGCTGGCAGTAGTCGACGATTTCGCGCTGCTGGAACCAGGGGTGAAGCTGCTCGGCCAATCCGTCAGCTCTGCACCAAATAACATAACTGCTCGTTGCCAACTACCTCGATCTGGTTTACGGCTGGCGGATAAGTCTTTGCATACCCCTTCATCTCATGTAGATGCCGAACGCCATAGTTGCTCACACCGATACTTCGCGTCAACCCGTCCTCTGCGAGCCGCTCCAGCGCCGCCCACAGCTGTCGCCTGCCGTTTTGCCCGATGTCCGGCGTGTGGATGAGGAAGAGATCAACGTACCCCAAGCGGATCGCCTCGACAGACGCCTTCATGGCATCATAGGAGGCCTCGATCGAGCCCGCGGGTACCATGATCTTGGTTGTGATGAATATATCCGCCCGTGGGATTCCGGAGGCGAGGACGGCATCGCCGACCTCTTTCTCATTGTGGTAGACCTGGGCCGTGTCGATATGACGGTAGCCTGCTCTCAGGGCGGCAGCGACGGCGTTAGCTGTTGAGGAGGGATGGGTTTGGAAGACTCCGAGTCCAAGACGGGGGATCTGAGAGGCGCCACTGGGGAGCTGCACAGGGCTTTCTAAGGTGTTGTTAGACATATCTGGGATCCCGATATCAAAGTGTCGCTAGTTAGGGCAGAGGACAGGGTAGGGCACTGTGGGATGCTGAAGCCTGCACAATAGTCACCCTCTCGCTGTAAATAAGTCGTTCAAGGCTGCCGCACAAGGCTCTAGTTACGAGCGCGGGCTTGGGAAATACAGGGCATTCAGACATCAGAATGTAGAGTATACTGGGCTCTGTCTCTACTTATCGGTGACCTTTCCAGGGCTACTATACGCTCTTGCTTACGAATTACTATGGAGAAGCCTTGCAATCGAGTTATCATCCCGTAATACCTGCTACTTATCAGCCAAGAGGGAAGCCCTCCAGAAGCCGCATTACAACCATGGCCAAAACACTTCTCTGCAGCGAACGAACATAGATCCACTTACTCTAGGAAGCCATTATATTCTCAACTCGGCGCAACAGCCAACGCCGCCAGCCGAATACGCCGCCAATTACTTCCTTCAGATCATCCGCTAAATAGACTCCAACCCAACCGCTAAATTGAGGAAATATACATCCGCTCGCCGAGAGAGAAAGCCCCTTGTGAGAATCGCACAGGATAGGATCCAATTTCCAAACTCGGCTGGTTTATTTATGGGTGTCGGTCTGTACACTCCGCCATTTGGGGCGGAGTGTACAAACCGACACCCTTATTTATTTAGCCCCTTGAGGTGTCCGTGGAAGGAGGAGGAGTTGCCCTTCTGTAGAAAGCCTTTTTTTTTCAGAGATGGCCGTCCTTGTTTTTTTGTTTAAAGTCGTCCCCTACACTTTTCTAGCTCGGTAGTCGGGCTGTGTTTGGCAGATGCAATATACCGGGTTGTAGGGTAGACCTTGCGAAATACATTGAGAAACGTGTAGATCAGGTCAACTTGTTAGTTGCAGCTTAGTCAATGTTCCAAGACAGAACAAGACTCGGTTTTATTTAAACAGATGAAATGATGGAATGATGGAGTAATATATATACATATTTAAAATGTGGAGGGGTGCTGATTTGGGCTCCCTCCAGTTTTGTACTCATATGGTATTGAGTGGTGAGGCGGTGCTCAGCGTGTGTCACTCACAAAAAGCAGAACATCACGATGGAAACACCTCAAAAAACGACAGTAACAGTCTCCATTTTTGGAGGCCTTTTCACCGCCAATACCGCTTAATATATATATATACTCAAGCAGTTGGCTGGATGTTAGCTAGGCGATAGTCATTCACGTTGTGACCTCTCAGCTTCAAGATCTGGGCCATCCATGCAGGGACTTTGCTCTTGCTTTGACTAGTTGGCGTTGCCTCGGTGGCTGGCTCCAGCGCAGAAGCGTCTGCTCCCGGCGCCGATGGGGAGCCTAGCTGATGGCTGTCATCTAACGGTACCCCCGTGGTCGACTGGTATGACGCTGGGGCGCCTGTCCCTTTTGTTGACGCTAGTTTAGAACGCGACCCCTTATTGCCAATTCTCCACGGAGATCGTATCACAGGCTTCCCAGCCTTTAGAGCTTGCTCGACCTTCTCAGCCTCCGTAGCCTGAGCATCTTCAGACATTATAAGTAACTCATTAATCGCCTTCCAGTTCTGATATCTAAGTTCTGCCAAGGTAAAACCTGTCGACGTCCGGGCGGTGGGACTCTCCTCCTCTTTTGCTGCAACCCCAGACCTACGTTCAGCGGAGAGTTTATTGTAGAAGTCTCGGTATGAGCAGTCTGGGATTCTACCGATCTCTTGTGGTGTTTTGGGGGCGTGGATAGTTAGTGGTGAGGTATAGAAATCGTAAGGTTGGGAGGATCTGGCGGAACTGCGGAAGTCATTTAACTGATCTGAAATGCCACCAAGTTTCCTGAGTATCTCCGGCAGCGGATCCGCAGGTGGGGCTTGTGTATCACCAGATTCGTCCTCTATCTCTTCGAGCAAGGTATATGCCCTCTCTACAGGATCTCCACCAACTCGGGTCGGTCGGTCAAGCTCCTCTTCCAGAGCTACAATGTGTTCGGGAAGGGATGACTTATATTTCCTGAACTGTTCCTTTACAAAGGCCACATTTCCCGCCCGAACCCCCGCTTTCACTAATGTTGTCCACTCAGGGCCGCTAACCACATTTGAGCCCGATTGCACCGCTGATTCGACGATTGAATGCCAAGCACCCTCGACTCCAGCGGCGTCCCCGATTCTCCCAGCAGCTAAGAGAAGACAGCGGCGAGTTAATATATTCGGCCCCAGGCCAGCCTCATATAGGCGCTGAAGAGCACTAGCGAGCATATCCGGCCGCTTAAGTTTGCCCCCCTCTGAGATAAAAGCGTTGAAGGTGGCTGTGTTGGCTGAAACCCCAAGCTCAGATAGAATATTTATTAGAAGTTTCGCAGTCGAGTCCATCATTTTGAATAGTGGTTCGTATGCCGCCACCCTCAAAGGTAGCGAGGCGCTCGGCAAGATCTGTAAGATGGCCTGAGTGATCTTGTTCAAATGCCATACTACGACTCTGCCGCCCGCACCATGGTGTGCTTGCAAGCCGGTGAGCATACACTCCAAGACGTCAATCCTTTGTAGGACAGTTCGACGGCCTAACTGATACGCCGCCAATCTGCTCAACAATGTTGTGAAAGCACGCTCTGTAGGCGGACATCCCGAACGACACGCGACATGGAAAACCTGGTAGGCCTCGTTGAGAGGCCGCTCGTAGATGAAAAGCTCAAAAAACCTCAGGGGAACCTGATCAGGGTAAAGTCTCAAGGCAGTGTCAAGTGCAAGATACGCATTTCTCCAGTCACCATGTACGAGACGAGCCGTTAGTATCCCCTGGAGCAGAAGTAATCGGGATCCAGGCGCAATTGACGGACGCGAAGGGTCTTGAACAATGGCTTGCGGCGATAGATGGTATTCGCTAAAGGCACCTGGATACCGCTTGAGAGCTTGTGTGTAGAGGGATTCCAAGTAGTGCAACGGCTTCCCATAGTATGCAAGTAGTTCAATTCCCGCCCCATACGTCCGGGCATCAAGGAAAGCACCATCCTGGGACAAAATCCACCCCCAGAACTCCACTCCAACGTCAAATTCTTGTGATTCCTTGCAATACGAGAGAATGTGTAGGCTAGCTAGTGGGTGAGGCCGGATTTTCCGCCGGACCAGGTCCGCTATGAGTCTTTTCACGCAACTAAGAAGCTGCTCCTTCGCCTCCGTCTGTGGGGTATCGAGGGATTTGAGTCTCCGGTATCGATTGTGGAGTAGTCTTGCGAGTTCAAGTGTGTCTCCCGGTCCCAGCACAGAGTTCTGTGCTAAGAGCGGATACAGCGCTATGGCATTTGACAAATTCCCCTCGGCGACATCGGCACGGAAATCAAGCAACTGGAGCTTTTACGTCAGGGCCATGAACCTAGGGAAGCTGGAAGGAGTCAAACCGTCTCAGCAAGGGGTTCCAGAGACTCATCGCGAGAAGTTCTGGGTTTTGGCACATGTAAACGGGCTCCTGGTGCTCTGCGGAGTGGCCTGCGCACTTTCCGGTCTGATATTGTCCTCGTAGAAACGAATTGACGTAGCAATGGCCGCGCTGGAGGACACGCCAGCACCACCGCCGGCGAGAAAAGCTGAATAGCACGCCTAGAGGACATCTATCTACAGAGTAGCTGGATTGGCGTGTTATGAGAAGCGGTAGCTCGTTCTGCAGCAGATATCCAAAAGCGGACTAGCGTTCCAGACAGACCACCTACACCGTGAACACAACCCAAAATCCATCAGATACGCAGCTACAATCACCACAATGCCGGCCGACATCTCACTCTTCTCGGTCAATGCGATCTTGGTCATATCTACCGACGACTCGTCACGTATTCTAGCAAAATACTACTCCGTACCGCACCCCCCAGCGGGCGCCTCTCCTAATGCGACAAACTACCCCGGGGCAAACCCATACCCAACTCTGAAGGACCAAAAGGCCTTTGAAAAAGGGCTGCTGGAGAAGACGGTCAAGCAGACGAGTGATATTATCCTCTATGATGGCCGGGTGGTCGTCTTTAAAATGGAGAGTGATATTATGCTGTACGTGGTCGGAGGCGTTGACGAAAACGAGATCCTGCTCTATAACGTGGTTCTGGCACTCCGGGATGCTCTAAACCTTCTCCTCAAGTACGCACACATGCGTAAAGCAGGTTCCGTCTTTAGGTGTACGCCGGCTCACATGTATGGTGCAGGTCGACCGATAAACGCACGATTATCGAAAACTACGATTTGGTCTCTTTAGCAATCGATGAAATTGTTGATGACGGTATCGTTCTGGAGACGGACCCAGTTGCGATTGCCTCGAGAGTGAGCCGTCCTCCCGTACAAGATATTACAGCTGTCAAGGGTATCGATTTGTCAGAGCAAGGCATCATGAATGCGTGGGAATTTGGCAAGATGAAACTGAGCGAGAGGCTGCGGCAAGGGCTTTGATACATAAAACTAGAAATTTGTGCTTGATTATTTCAATTTCAGGGGGTTCCACTATGCTTTACTTAATTACTCATCGAATGGAGTAAAGGGATAGGGGGTAGGGTAGGTAAAGGGTGGCACAATATCAGCATTGAAAGGGGTTGAGAAAGGTCCAAAAAGTATATTTATTTCGTATCCCTAGTGCTTCTTCTTGCTGGGCTTCCCGCCCTTAGCCTTCCCCTCTTTCGAGACCCCTTTGGTAGGCACTCCCGACCCACTAGCACCCGACATCATGACCTTGACCTTTCCTACCGGAATAGTATTGGTGAGCTCGCTCTCCCTCCAGCTCTTGATAAGCTCACTCTCCCTGGGCCACATCTTCTCCACGTCCTCGCTCTTTAAGTCAATCTTCCTCCGCTCACCCTCCCTAATCCATAAGGAGACTATATCTCTGACCGCCTTCCCCTTTTTAACGGGCCCGGGCTGTAATTTAGCCTTGTATTTGTGCCTACCTAGCGCGGCCCATGGAGCGCATACTGGGATGGCTTCAAGTATCTCATCGCCAGGAAGGGGGGTGCCCACAAAGCTGTCAAGCGCGATCGTCGACTGTTGTGACTCGTCATCGAAGTTTTCTACGTTTTCCTCGTGTATTTTCCAGCGCGCTTCTTCCTGTTCCTTTCCTTTCGCTGCTGCCCGCTCATGCTGCTCCCTTCTCCTCTGCCTCTGAGCAACGAGTTCCAAGTCCTTTGAGAATCTAGCTTTCTCTTCCTCTGCCCTCACCTCAGCCGCTGCTGATCCTAGAGACTTCATGGCAAGTGCCCTATCCTCTTCATCCTGGTGGGCATATTTGGTTCCGGATTTCTTCTGTTTTCCACGCTTTCCACGCACCTGTGTTTTCTGCCCGGCGCCACTTGGGGTGCTCCACCCGCTTGCTCCGGAACCAACAGATGGGAGTTGCGGCCCAGTTGGTCCTGTATCCGCTTCATTTCCGATATTACCACACTGGGCACTGATTAGCTCACTTCGTGGTTTCCGGAGCAGCTTCCTCTCCCTCGCGGACAAGTGACGAGTGCTCCCCTTCTTTGAGCTACTAGCAGACCCATGCTTACTTTCCGCCGGTCCACCGTGACTAGGGCCACCTTCACCAGTTATATCGCTGCCATCCTCGGCCGTCATATCACGCAGCATCGAATCAATCGGTTCAACGTTACTAGTTGCTAGAGGGCCGTCGTGGTCAGACCCTGAGTGGTCCTTATCTTCCTCCCCTGACTCAGACTCTAGCTTTGCATCCGGGAAATCTTCGTCATCGCTTTCAGTAGCACGCCCAACATCTTCAGCGCCCGAAACCGTGTGCTCACCCACTGTCGTCGCGGTCGCTTCTGCAATCAAAATGTCATCTATATCTGTTTGATCTTTCAACCTGTGCTTCGCATGATTCAGTTTGCTTTCTTCGCTAATCTGAAACATGACTGCGAATCCTAAGAGCAATTGGGCTGGCTGCAAGAAATTTTTCTTTCCCTGAACTAAAAAGCCTCCAGTCGTAAGGTACTCCCCTGTTGGCGCTGTCTTGGAGACTTGATCCGAGTTCACCCACCAGGCAGACAAAACAGCTTTTGAATCCCATGCCTTCGATGCTGCAACAGTGAGATTCCCAGCTTGTGATAGCGTTGATGGGGGTATTGGCGCGTTAGGGGTAGTAGGATTATTTTTGACGATGACAATAGCAGCCCCTTCAATATCCGCATGAACGTAAACATCGCCGCGCTTTAGGTATCGTTGATACAAGATCTCGGTCTGCATCGTGTCTCTACCACTGTACGCCTTTAATAAATTGCGGGCCAGGAGGAGAGATATGAAGTACCTTAAAACCAGATAGCCATCCGAGGATATGAAAAAATAAAATTTCTCAAACCATAGCGGAGCCCGCACGGGCCGTAAGACCCGTTTCTCTTGCTTGAGGCCCTTCTTTAAGTCTGCTGTGATCTTTTTTTCGGTACTCTTTAGAGCCTTTGATGACGACTGTACTGTCTTCTGCTCCTTTACAGCAGCACTGCGCTTTTTGCCGTAGTATTGGCGGGCATTTGCCCATGGCGAGAGTCCGAGGTCTATGTCAACGGACAAACGGTTGTCGGCATGCCTCTCAAACTGCCGTTCTTTTGGGGCAATATCTTCGCCACTATCAAATACCTCACTATCCGTTTCATCACCCTCGAAGTCTCCTCCTTCTTCGCCTCCTTCCCCTAGTAATAACGTCACTGTATTCTCATAGAGCTTTAGAGGGAGTTTGATCATTTCTGCCACGGGGTTGTTGCGAGCTTTCTCTATCTCGATCAGCATAGCAATTTCCACCCAATCCATGCCTTGTCCAATTAAACCGTTGATTGAAGCCATGGCTTCCTCCACTTTCTGGAGATTGGTTTCTATCGCCTGCGCTTTTCGGACATTTAATTGCTGCACCTCTTGCAAATGGTCAATCCGCTTTTCGTGGTCCTTTCTAGCCTAGTTATTTCCATTCATATTAGCCCAGAGCGCTCCAGTTAGCTTGTAGAGCGTACTCACAGCCTCAATTTTATTCTTTGCATTTTCTTCTCTGTCACGCAGGCGGGATTCAAGTTTATGTCCCTCAATAGAGGAGAACTGCTAAAAGTAAGCCGTCAAGTCCGAGATATTTCACAGGTTTACATACAAACTCGTCCACAGCCTTATTGAATCCGTCAAAGGTAAATACTTTCAGGGATGGATCATCTTCGATCTGTCGGGGTAGGAAAGGGTGAAAATCTTCATATGTGAATTGGCTTATCTCGCCATGCTCATCCGTCTGCTCTTCGTGCCCAACCTCCCTATTGTGGTCTGCGATAACCGTATCGCTTGGTGTATCTACATTCTTGACCCTGGGTTTTGCAATGATATAACCCCTAGACTCTTCTGTGCTCGTTATATCCCGCACCACACTCTCTGCTTCATTAAGAGCAAGCAATAGCTTCCCGATAAGCTCGTTGTCCTTAAGTACCTCTTCCGGACGAAGACTACAACTAAAACCCGAAACCCGAAGTGCGTGGTCTATAAGCACTGGGGGATATTCCGTGATCCCTACAGCCAGGGCCTTTCTGAGAGAATCTGTACCCTTTTTCTGCTTTTTTCCAGGACCTTGATCTGGGTCTTCTTTCTTACTAGCGGCTTTCTCAAGCGCATTTTTGAGCCGCTCGGTCGTCAATGGCGGAATTCCACCAAAATTCTGGCAATTTTCCAAGGAGTATTTCAAGCCAACCTTGAGTTCTTCCTGCTCACTTACTATCCGTAAGAGAGCTAGTATATTGTAGTCCTTATCGGTGAGCACAATGTTCCCTCCGGCATAGAATTCCAAGAAAAGTCGGTATTGGCCATCACTAAACTGTATCTCAATGATCCGATCTGTCCCAATCTGAAAGACGCCGGTAACCCTCCTCGAGCGGAGGAACTTTCGGAGCCGGGCAACAAATGGGGACGGCGCCGCAGCGGTAGTCCTGGAGAAATGCGTCAAATGACATCGGAAGCCAGACTCTATTACCACCTGCTGTTTCAAGTCTGGTCTGGCAAACTTGAGAAGAAATACGCGCTGTACAATCGCCATTAGGGGATATGCGCCAAATTATCTTACAGTAGCTACTTACTGAAGAGAGATCGTAAGCATTGGCCAGACGGAAGTTGCACAATGTATTGGAGAGTTCGTGGGCGATTACCTGGTGATAGTCAATGCCATTACAAATAGAACTGGGACCAAAGAGCAAACCTTCACATCTAGAGACGAGAATCTCTGTTTCATATTGAGTACTACGATATTCTGGTAGTCCAAGGCCGAGTGACTTTGACGTCAACCGCTCGCACTCTAAGTCATTGCTTACTCATCCGAGAGCCGCTCCATCTCTCCAGGCAGCTTCGAAGCATGCAAAAAACAATCTCATCCTGACAATAACGGTCACACTGCCACACGGTCTCTGAGAAAATAACGTCTGACAGAAAAGATGCAAATCAAGTATGCCAGTCTCCTCACCGTTCTCTCCGCTTAGGGAACCAGGGCAGGTGGTTGGAGAAGTGGTCCGGCTGGCTAACCACAGACTCGCGTTATCTAGAGTCCGGACGCTGACAGGGAAGGAAATCGAGTTAGACGTTGAGCAGGGCGATCTGGTAAAGGCACCTTGTGTGCATTCGTCTTACCCTTTCTCCACTCAGCACGTCTTGTCTATCACTACGTTCATGCTACGGAAGAGTCGCCCATGATTGAAGCTAACCACTCCGCTGGCTCTTCAAAACTCCAGGTCTCCCGCATAAAAGAACGCGTTGAGGAGAAAGAAGGTATACCACCAGTACAGCAGAGGCTGATTTTTGGGGGGAAGCAGATGTGAGTATTTCTTCTCCTACCCCGCCACAATAGAGTTGGCGGGTGTAATGCGGGGCGGGATATCGCTGACGAGTAGGACTTCTAAAGGGCGGACGACAAACCAGCGTCGGAATATAATCTCGAGGGTGGTGCGACGCTCCATCTGGTTCTGGCACTTCGGGGGGGGAGGTAAGAGGGCTTCAACTGCGCGCAGTTCATGTTGATTATCATTCGAGACGGGCTTGTGTAGTAGCGGGAAGGACATCGTCAGTTTGCAACTCTCTAGAACAGTGTGATTTACTTTTTGCCTAGGTTGCGCAAGGAATGGGGCCTTCTGTTATGAAAGAGGCTATGCATATCGTGATATTTCACTGTGTGAATGATGCCCTACACAACTATAAACCCCTCATATAGAGCCTAGTCTAGGAATCTACAGATCGGTAGCCTGTACCTGTCCAGGACCCAGTATCTCCGGCGAACACCCTCCCATTTCCCAGTTTCGTTGAGATCAGGAACGGAGATTTCTTCCCATTCCGTGTCGAAGCCAGCCTCGAATAGATCTAGTTCTACCACCTGTGATACCAAATCAGACGCTATTTTTAGTATCGGTTGGTTATAGTGAGCACATACCTTTGTATACACATCATAGCAGATCCGCCGGTCCGCCCCCATCCCGTTAAAAAAACCCCACCTCCCTCCATTACCATCTTCTCCTCCTTGGGGATCCAACAGACCAATTGCGTACTCGGTAAAGAACTCCCTCAGCGCCTTGTAGTCTTCTGCAAATGTGTCAAAGTATATCGCATCGAGCATCACGTTCTCCTGGATCAATTTGGGCAAAACGTCCTGCCACCGACCCTCATGGACCACAACACCCGGTTTCTCGTGCCAGCCATCCTTGCGGAGCTTACCCAAGACGGCAGGGTGGGCTTCAATGATATGATGGGAAATTGGTGATTGTGATTGAAAATATGTGTCGATAATGCCGAGACCGTGCCCCACGTTTAGAACTCGCAAACCTGATTTTGGCAGAAGAAGGTCTGCCGTTCGCTTCATGATGTCTGCTTCCCAAGCCATCATGACCCCGTTGCTATAAAGCCTGTGAGTATTGATGCATCGATATACCGCCATGTAGAGACCTACGCTTCTGCATCGAGTAATTTGTCATCCTGGAACGTGAGCTCTGATCTCAAGTACTCCTCGCTATTAACGTCCACACCTTCTCGCCGAGTAGAGAATCCTTTTGCTTCCAAATTAACCGCAGGAGGGGCTGGTTTATTCTTGTCTATCATCCCTCCATCACTGTCTTCCTCACTATACTCCATCCGTTCATACTCGTCCAAGTGGGATAATAGTAACTCTGCCCTAACACCGGCATCAACCATCAGCTCGTAGAGCTCTCTCAGTCCAAGCCTATATGCCATGCAACCGGGGGTCTCGCCGTTGTTGTCAAGATCATTCCAAATAGCCCCATTCTGCAATAGCAATTTCACTGTTTTTACTGCACCATCTAGATCCTCAGGTGTTATCTCATCATTCGGCTGACCGTTCTTTCGTTGACCAAGCCCCTGATGGGGTTCTGGCGCGCACGCAGCGATAGCCGCATGTAAGGGCGTGAATCCCGTTTCTGAGTCCTGTACACTCGCCGAAGCCTGTCGGAGAAGAGGTCTTAGTTCTTCGAGGTTGTGATGCGCCGCAGCTAGTAATATCATCTGCGTCTGCATATCCGAATCCACCTCGCCCGCCATGACTTGCGGCTGCAGACGTGATAAAGTGAGGAGTTCCAACAGGAGCTTCCTATCTTAGCCGGACGTTATTATAGTAGCGCATAATTCGCCATCATTCTTCACGGAACCCACACTGCGAGGGTCCAACACATTCTTATAAACCAGTAGCCAGGACAGTGCTTGTGAGTTAGGAGTGCTCGAGGCACATGAAATCCCTGACATCTGCCCACGATGTGCGGGGATTGGGCAAGCGATCCGCACTCAGATTCCTACATAACCCCACCACCCTTTCACCCTCTTCTATCCAGTTAATAGATCCCGGACCAGCACAACACCGTAGATCACAATGCGTCGAAGACTCGGCCTTCCCCGCGAGGGTCTGACCATGATTCCAATCATGCGCCTCCTCCGGAACACCGCTCTAAATCCCGCCGTTACTCTTCTATTACTACTTTTTGCAGCCTATACACCAAAGGGCCGTGAAATCGCGCTAACAAGCGGAACGCTATTGAAACGCGTCAAAATCCTTTTCTACATAGGGCTCTATCGATGGGCGAATTCGTTCCTTAGCCGGGGTGTGATGAACAATTGGCAGAGCGACCAGTACAACTGGGCAAAGGAGATAGTAGTTGTCACAGGTGGTAGTGCTGGGATTGGCAGCTTTATCGTTAAGCTACTCGCAGAGCGAGGCATCAAGGTTGCGGTCCTAGATGTCATACCCTTGACTTTTGAAGCTCGTACGGTTTGCTTAACCACCCTGTATGGACTCGGAGCTAATCCTGTTCCATAGCATCAAACGTACATTTCTTCAAGTGCGACATCTCTTCGACTGCAGCCATCAGCTCCGCCGCTACTTCGATCCGCGGTTCTATCGGTCAACCCACCATTCTTATCAATAATGCTGGCGTTATTAGGGGCCGTACCCTTCTTGACCTCACAGAAAAGGACATTCGCCTGACCTTCGACGTTAACGCACTTGCCCACTTTTTCTTAGCTCAGGAGTTTGTTCCTGATATGGTTACCAAAAACCACGGTATGATTGTCACCGTCGCATCTCTGGCCGGCTTCGTGACGACTCCTCAGATGGTCGACTATGCAGCGTCTAAAGCAGCAGCTGTGTCCTTCCACGAGGGCCTCGCGACCGAACTAAGAAATCGATACGAGGCGCCAAAAGTGCGGACTGTCTTAGTGACCCAAGGATACACAAAGACGCCTTTGTTTGAAGGGTTCAGACAGGATTCGCACTTCTTATTCCCGACTCTAGAGCCTGAGACGGTGGCCGAAGAAATCGTGGACAAAGTGTTAGAAGGGAAAAGCGCACACATAGTGATGCCGGAAACTGCAAGTATGATACTTGGGATTCGTGGTTGGGCGCACTGGCTGCAACAAGGGTTAAGAGACCGAGGAAATAAGGGGATGAGGAACTGGAAAGGACGGCAAGTACGTTTCCCCCACCCTTCTTTGAAGGTTCCAGGTATACTGAACGAAACGACAGGTGATTGACCCTAACGTGGAGGGGAAGGAATGAACTAGCAGGCTAGGTCAACTAGAATAGTTAGAATATCTACCATGTAGGATAGAATCACGAGTGGTATCGTATACGCAGGAGGTAGAGACACGTATAGCGTTCCATACCTAGCATAGAGTTAAAAGTATGCTCTCAGCATACCCTCAGTATACTCTCAGTATATATACTCTGTACAAGTGCAAACTACTCGTACAGACAATGCAACCAACCTCCGTCGCTTAGCACGTGCTTATCGCTGCGAAGCGAAAGGTTCGCGTGAGCTTGTCGCGGATCCGCCTAGCGCTACCCACACGCTTCCCATCACCTCTCGCGTTATACAGATGTCACGCTAGATCAGCATGGCGAAAAGTAAGGTTGTCAGTGCGCCCATCCACGGCGCCGCCGTCTGCAACACCGGCAGCAGTGCAGGAGTCGGGCTGACTCCACAATCGCAAGGTTTGACCGCTCCGCACCATATCCCCACATAACAGAAACCAAAAGCCTAATTAGCATTGTTAGCCACCCTTCGCGGACTAAAGGTCATTAGAGAGGCCCTCGAAGACATAAAAAAGTTGAAGGAGCAACACACTCAACAGGGACGCGCGCTTTTTCGGCTCCGGGAGCAATTGGTTTTGGCCGAAGATACCTACTTGGAGCAAGAGAGGGTCCTTGATGAACTCTCCACTCTCCTGTTTAATGAGAGCGATGTTTCTAAAGCTGGCCTTGGCGAGCACGGCCACACAGGACCAAAGGAAAAGAACAGGAGGCACACCACAGATGCACCGGTAGCAACTGCCCTCGAGAGAAATGAAGTCCGAGGGAATGCCACAGAATCATCTGACCACGGAGACCGTGATGCGAGTGAAGGGCCATGTGCCCGGGGCGACCAAACTAAGCGAAAGAGGAGAACTCTTCCTTGGGTCGAGAATGGCAGCGCCCATACCCCTATCATAGGTGAAGCTGTTGACCCAAAAGTAGTTGCACGCGGACGTATCGAGGACAACTCTTCCGCATTAGCGGAGACTTGGGAGTCTTATGCCAGCAACGTCAGCTCACCCCAGCAGCCGATGCCTGTAAAAAGGAAGCAGACAGCCCGACGAAGCCAACCTCACTTCAGCAGACTAAATCTAATGTCTTCACGAAAGCCGAACGCGGATGCCCCCAAGTCTATAACACCGAAAGGCGACCTACTGAATACCACGACCGCGGCATTTCCGGACGCCAAATTCCAGGCACGGAAATGCCAAAAGGGTGAAGACACAGATTCCCAGCCAGAGTCCCCAGGTGTTCATGCCGTCCAACAGGAGATCGATTCGCTACCGCAACCACCCAAAATGAATATCCCTAAAGACCCTAGGAAATTCTCAAACACTCTGCTTACATCTTCACTCGGTGGCAATGCCTCTACCTTTGCGAAAGTTGGACCAGCGATGCTGGACAAGCAAGTCTTCAAATGTCCTGAACTAATTAAAGTTAACCCCGAAGTGCATGAGTATGCTCCTCTAACCGGTCAGCATGGAGCCCTGACTCTAGTCGATGGGCAAGAGGGTAGTGGGGAGCTAGGGAAGGTATATCCGCTATTTCGCAAGAACCAGAACAGCTGGGAGTACGCAGGGGAGTACAGAGTTGCCAGGCGAATTGAATTGCCAGTGGTAACATGGAATCAATGGCCGAATGAAACTCGTCAAGCAATCGCAACCAGAATAGACCGGACCGGTTGGGGCCAAAAATTGCTCCTGGAGAAGGGATTAGCAAAAGATGAGGATGAATTGCATAGACTACAGATTAGGGATATTCTTGAATTTTTCGAAAAGGTTAGGATTCCTCTGAAACACACCATCGCAGCGGAATCGCTGACAGAAAGGCGCAGCCGGAAACTCCACATCTCCGCATGTCGTGGACTCTCTTACAATGCGTAGGGTATGTCCGAGAGAAGCACGACACTCTAGCAGCGAAACAGGATGAGGAGCCCAAACCTCGACCGACGTCAAGAACATCATTGAACCACGACCTACCCATAGACTGGCCTAAACCCCACCTCAAACGAATGGCACAGAGGCTGTCTGCAACGCCCAACATTGATCCGCCAATCGCTAAAAAGAGACGCGCGCGCCAGGGCATAGCTACCTCCGACTCAGAGGATAACGCAAGTAGCGGCAAACGACTGCGCCAAAACGATAGAAGCAGCAATCAGAGGACCGCTAGTGTTGTAGAAGAGCATACCGATGAAGACATCGCAACTGCCTCTTCCCATCCAACTTCCCCTTATGGCAATCGACAGAGGACAGCAGAATACGCGATTCGAGGGTTGAATTCAGTACCATTAGACGAGCTAGACGAGGAGCATGTCCAATACAGTTCAAGAGGAAGACGAACAAGAAAAGATATCGACTACCGCATTATGAACCCCGATCTAGACGACATGATTTTTAGGGACCATTTTTAGGGACCATTTTTCCGACGAACATGGGTAGGGAGATGCTGTGGCAACTGTAATGAGGAAAGGTAGTTGGATGGTTGCTTGGGCACCGTGACAGCCGTGGAATCAACATCAATGTACCCATGTCTTCCTTGTTTTCTTTTTTTTTTTTAGAGAAAACGAAGGTTAAATACTCGGATAGCCCAACTCTTTTACTCGCATGACCCCCGGGACCCAAGCCAGCACCAACCTGTATGCTAAACTTTTGGGATGGCTCTGGGCAGTCGATTTAGAACATCGATTACAGAGAGTTGCCTCAGAACCCCATGCTCTACTCCGGAGGCTCTATACCTGCCATAGAGCCCCACACCCATATCCCGATAGTGGGTTTTGAGTTCTGTTGTGCCATGCCTCGCCGCTGCCACGGCATTATGGCATTGCCGTAGTGCAGGGGAAGACGAAGATCGTTCGAAGGCGTGTCCGGGCGTGGGCGTGAGGCGCATGGCGGCAACCCTTGAAACACTGAATTCTTGGAGGAGCGGAAATACGCCGCGAGGTATGCAAACCTTGTGGATGTTGGCCTCGAGCTAATGTAATAAACCTCCAGTTATATATAAGCATAGCGGAGGCTAGCTAGAATCAAAAGTCGAGTCAATCAATTGAGTCCTTGCGCCTTGTGGTCAAGAACCCTAATTTTGTTTACACATCTCACCAGATATCGCTTAGATGGACCAGATTAGATGGATCAGATTGTGACGTCAACAAGCGACTTGGCCGATACTTGGCATTAAAGAGTAATCCAAGCTGCCTTTCACTCCCCCTTCTACTCTTGGCATGCCGTCGGCCGAGCCTTTAAAAAACCACACAGCTTGTCGATGGTGCATATGGAGCCCCAGGAGAATGGAGCTATGCGGGAGAGCAACGGCCAATATGGCGGGCAGAGTGAGAGGAGAGAAGAAAAACAACCTCCTGGGGGTTTGTCGCACACCCCTATCCCCCACACTGAACCTGGATACACCCTACGTATTACCTTCGTTCGAGCGACAAATCTCCCAATTGCAGATCTCAGCTCGCTCTCCTCCGATCCCTTCGTCCTTGCCGAATTTAAAACCTCGCTGCCAATGCGAAATAAGGAGGATCCGATCCTGTCATTTCGCACGCCAACCATCCGGCGAAACGTCAACCCAGAATGGAACACCACATGGGTTCTCGCAAATGTACCCAGCAGTGGCTTCAGCATGAAGGCTAGGATCTTGGACGAAGACCCCATGGATCATGATGACAAACTAGGCTCCGTACGTATCGACGTTGACCATATTGATGAGTCTTGGGCAGGGATCCAGGAAGAGGCCTTTAAAATCCGGAGGCGCTCCGGGAGCAAGAGGGCATACTTAGGCAGAAGATTCGTCGTAACATTTTGCAAAGGGGTAAAAATGAGCGGCGAGCTGATATTGAGCGTGGAGGTGCTCGGAAGAACCAAGGACAAGGGAGGAAGGGTCTACACAATTGGGCCGAACCATTGGAGCAAGCACTACTCCCCACTTATCGGTAAGCTTACTGGAACGAAGGAACCCGAAGGGGACGGAAACGGAGGGGTTGAGAAGTTTAAGTATAGTCAATCTCTCTACAATGCTTCATCTCATCTAGTCGGTACCAACTACCGCTTGCGCTAATCCATTATGCAGTTTCCAAGCAAATCAGATGCAGCTCACCGGCCCCGTTCCGGGTGAAATGTATCATCGGTATATTGAGTTCAAACCGTTTGTCGAGTCCATGTTCCTTAAAACAGGCCTTCGGGGGCGAGTCCTCAACCGGCTGCTTCGCTACCAGCACACTCGAGTCTACAATTACGACGAGCAGACAGAATACGGCTGTGTCTCGGAGCCTAATAGAGACCTTACTCTCAAGTTTCTAGAAATGGTACACTTTGACCAGGGAGGCCGGGTATTCACATATGTCCTTACTCTTGGTAGGCTTCGTTTACGCTTGAACGTAAATTATGCTGAGAGGTATCACAGACGGACTCCTACGCTTCACAGAAACTGGTAAGGAGTTCGGTATTGACCTCCTATCGAAACACACCATGCATTCCGCGGTTGCCGCATACGTCGCGTGGTCCGGCGAGTTCTTCGTCCGGCGGCTCAAAAAGCCCGAAAAGGGTCCAAGGTCTCCAGACCAAGAGACCCACCCGCCAGACAAAGTTGAAGGCGGACCACCAGCGGAGGAACCCCTGAGGGACCCAACACATTACGAACTAATAATTGACAATGATAGTGGCACCTACCGCCCCAATAAATCCCTCTTCCCACTTTTAATATCATTCCTTACTAAAAACCTCCCCGGCCTAAAAATTCTCGCCCTCCCCTGCGACGCCCCTGAGCTCTCGAAAATGAAGGAAGAGCAAAACGAGCGGAAGAAGGCTGAGGGCGATAGAAGGACTTTTGTGGCGTATGGTGGGAGCAGCGGTAGCTCGATATCGAGTTCAGCTGTGGAGGAATTAGATGCTAGGACGGAGGATCGTGAGACGAAGAAGAGAGGACCGTTGGAGAGGGGAGTGAGAGTTTTGGAGGAGCCAGGAGCTGTGGCTAATGAGTGGGTTATGGAGCGTAGGGGGAAAATGGGTAGAGGGACTTGAGGTTTCAAGGGGATAAGTTACTTTTTTTTTTTTTTTTGTGTGTGTGTGTGTGTGTTTTTATTTTTTTGTTTTTAATTTTTGCTTTTGGAAAGGATGAATAAAGGCGTTTATCAGACTCTGATTTTTCCGGGAGCATAAGTTTTTTTTTTGTATTTACATGTATTTATATGTATCGCGGGCATTCTGTAGATGCCCTTTTTTTTTTTTTTTTTTATTTAATCTTGACATGATATTTTATTTTTTTTTTTTGTTTAAGAATTAATATTTAAAATTCAAAAAAAAAAACTTTTTTTGAAAATCAATGGAGTAAAGTTTTTTTGTTTAGAAATCGTTCAATCTAACTTTTTTAGTACTGAAATGTGGGCACTATGTCTTTCCCTCTTTTTTTTTTTTTTTTTTCTCTTTTCTTTTTGGTTTCTTTTCGCTCCACACCGCCTCCTTTATAGAATATATACTTGATGCTTGCAAAATACATAGTACATAGTTACATAGTTACATAGTTACATAGTTACATGTACTTTGGTTATGGGTGTGTGTGTGGGGGTGTGTGTGTGGGTTGGTTTTGTTCTCGCGAGTTTTATCGGCAAGAGAGACCCCTACAACCCCCCGAGTGAGTGCGTGTCTAAGTGGAAGTACTTTCCCGGTTCAAGGTACTTTTCACATATATATATACATATATACATACATATATACATACATATATACATACATATACATACATACATATACATATATACATACCCCTTGCTATCGTGTACAATGTGCGGTGTGCAAAAGGAATTGGCTCTGAAGTGAGTGAGTGAGTGAGGGGGGTTTTTTTTTTTTTTGTGTGCGCGCTAGGGTATGTGTGTGTGTGTGTGTATGTATATGTATATGTATATGTATATGTATGTATATATATTGCGGGATGTTAGACGCTTTGTTATCGCTGCGGAGGATAAGATACCGAGGGGGGATAAGCTTAAAAGTGTGTGTGTGTGTGTGTGTGTATGTATGTATATATTGTGCAAGTACTTGTTTTTATTTACTTGCTTGCATAATGAGTTATGCGGCTGGCAAAGTAATGTAGTGTATGTATGTATGTATGTACGTACGGATGTATGTATGTATGTGATTGTGATGTGTGAGGATGTACCTACATATCTTCAAAGTATGTTTTTTTTTCCCACTCCTCTTCAGCACACCGTGATATTCCTTTTTTTTTTTTTCTTCTTTCTTTTTTTCTTTTCCTTTTCTTTTTTTTTTTTGTTTTTATTTTGTTTTGCAGAGGCACATCATCATCATCATTGCGTCCAACCGTTTTCTTTTTTATTCTGGGCTGCGGCGGCCCCGTATGTTGTTGCTTTTTTGTAAATTGGGCGGAGAAGAGAAAGACGCGAAAAGGCATCCGGCCGGGCCGTCAATTCGTCTGGGCGCGGAGAACGGGGGGGATTTGCTGTTTAGAGTTTGTGTGCGTCGTCGTCGGGGGACCGTCTTGTGCGTAACTTGTTTACCAGAACTTCCCAGGGGCCGGCTGGTGTGTGTGCGCGCAGAGTCGCAGTGCGACTGGGGCGGTTGACCGTGCCAGGGTCGCCCGGGCGTGTTGCGGGCCCTTGGTGGAGCTGGTGGAGCTGGAGCTGGTGGAGCTGGAGCGTACCCCGTCCATGTGCGCCAGCAGTTGCGTGGCAGGCAGGCAGGCCGGCCGGCCAGCAGTTGCGCCAACACGGTCGATGTGCAGTCTGTACGCTGTATAGTAGACCCGTGTCTGTGGGTGGTGTACTCCGTACTCCGTCCTTACATACATACACATACACACACACATACATACATACATACATACATACATACATACTCCGCACGGAGCCCGCTCCTCCGGGAGAGGGGGGGGGCCAAGCAAAAGCCGGCCAGCACGCGCAGCAAAAATGAGGGAATTATTCAAAAATAAAGAAATAAAATATCATTTTGAGAAATAATAAAAAATGCCTGTGGCAGCTTTGTGGCGCGCTCGTGCGAGCTGCAGCGGCGCCCCGTGAATATTCGGGCCCGCCGTTCGTTGTGGCCCAATTGGCGGAAACGCGAAACTCACGCGCGTCGTCGACTTTCCCCATCATGTTCGCCCCCCCCCCCCCTCCCTCGCTGCATCGCTGCATCGCTGCATTGCTCCATCGCTCCATCGCTCCATTGCCGCTACGCGTTTCAATCCCGCGCGCTGCTGCTGCTACTGCTGCTGCTGCTGCTCCTCCGGCTGCATATCCGGGATTTCCCTCGTCAGCTGCTGCACGAGCGTTCCCTTCCCTCCTTCGCTCTCTCTCATCGTGCTGTCCCCACCCCGCCCCATTAGCCTCGATCACCAACTCTCCAGCCCGTATCAGGCTCCATCGCTCCATTGGCCCCCCAGACTGCGGAGTAGAGGCGGCCTGAAACTCTTCAGACTCGAGCGACGCATCCGCGGCCAAACGGCGTTGCTGGCCGGGTGCCTTATGCAGTTGGATGCTTGGACTGCCTTCCTCCTCCCACACGCGCTCGCAAACTTCCCTCTCCCCTCTTGACGCGTGCTTCCTTTTTTTTTTTTTGCCAGCCCTTGCTCTCGCGTTCCGTCTCCGCCTCCCGCCCCAAACGAAAGGGCGCTGTGTCTCATTGCCATTCGCGGCGTACGAAAAGGACCCTGGATCGCACCAACTGTCGTTCGTCCGTTCGGGTTACTCTCCCTTGCTAGGTCTTCCCTGACTCTCGTTCATCAACCTCTATCGTCGATCGTCGTCGACCTTTCTTTTCTACTCCTCCACATTCCTTCCTTTCGACGGGGCCTTTTGTTGAGATCAGGAGGAGCGCTCCCTCACCGTACGCAAGGAGACGCCCCGCCTGGGCCCTGAATCTTCCTCCAGGTCGATCGGTCCGTATGTCTTGACGCACGACATTATCATCTACAGCGAAACCCCCACGAGGCAACACCTACGAGGTGCTTGTGACAACAAAATATCTCCTTTGTCCCATTTCGAGAACTGATCTTGCATCATCACCACCCTGCGCGTTTCATATACTCCTCTTCTGGTCGGCGGCACGTCTTCATTCTCCATCCATCGACCATCTCGCAGCGCCTCTAGCTTTCACAGAATCGGCAACGATATATATATATCTGGTGTAGAAACCTTTTGGGCATAAGAGGTTCTGTGCGGGAATAGTGCCGCTGGATATCGCACTCACGCACACGCGTGTCTTTTATCGCTCTCGTATGCGATTCGAGTCGCGACAAGAGTCTTGACGCCGATCCCGATCAATTTTTTGCCAAAACACAGATTTCACCTGTACCAGAGCCAATTTTGCTCTGAGCTTCAGTCCCTCATTTGTACACTCGCTTCAGCAGATCTTTCGATTTCTTGCTTGTCGATGCGCTGCTTCGACACGCGCATCACGTTACGGTAATAGGCAGCGTTGATACACGCATCTGGACAAGATATTCATACCAAATTAGACCGACTTACGTTTTACGACGATTCGCGGCATCTACTTGGCGCTGATATAGTCTAAATTTCGAACTTGGAACGCGCCTTGTAGGACGAGATTGACGATATCACCGCTCGATACCGATACCTACGGGATTTACGACTTGAATTGCGAACACGAAAAGAGACGACCTGGACTGTACCGTGCGCTTATCGAGCGCCTGACACTATTGTGTTACTCTTTAATACTTATTTTTTTTTTTCACCCCCTTCTTCCATCAACTTTGAAAAACTCCTTGCTTTATAGCGAGGCTATCTATCGCTATCTAGGTCAAATAACTCCTTACGAATAGCTCATCTTCAGTAAGTTAAGTTTTTTTTTTTTTTTGTTTTTTTCCTTTTCTTTTTTGGGTCCCTTTTGACGATTCACTACTTTAAGATTAGTCTAACAGGCAAGGGGCAGTTCTCCACATTCAAGATGCCTCCTGTTCGCCCAAAGCTTTCCATCACACTACCCCGTAATTTCACCTTCCACTATACGGATGGACAGGACCCCCGTGAACACCTAACAAGCCAAGAGACGGAGACGAGGCAGCCTCCTAGTACGCGGCCCTACCGTGTCCGTCCACGCCACCGTCCTGGCATAGTTGTCACAAACCCAGGAGGGCAGCCAAATCCTACTTTATTACTTCAAGATGTTCCTATCCCGACCATTGAGGCACCTGGGACCGCATCTGTGCCACCAAATACGATGAACGAACCCTTTCCAGAGCTTTCTGAAGGCTTCTTGGCTCCCGCACCTTCTCGCCCACGATTCTTTACCCCACCGAAAACACCCTTGGCCAAGATATTTACAGCATTTGACAAGGATGCAGGTACGAAGGCGCAGTGGGAGTCAAACGCAAACCATGGAGAGAGCATACGCCGCCCTGATTCCGCATGCTCAGGTTTTTCCGACTCTTCCGATTCTTCTTCTGACAGCTTAATATCGTTTCCTTCCGAGGGTGGCAGCTGCACAAGCCCAGAATCCGAAGATACATTTACCTTTCCCGGCTACACTACCGAGAAGAGAGAGGAAGCTCGCCATATGATACCTACACATTCTGACTGCACCAGCCCGCGCATACGCAGTCGGAAGGGTCATGGGCCCAAACATGTAAAGTGGACCGATGAGATGGATAACCACCTCTGGAAGACCTACACGCTCTACAGACATGACCCCACGGTTACTCCCTTTTTTGTACAGCCTGGGGGTGTTCCCCCACTTGGGGTTTGTTGCCGTGTTGCTAGGCAGGCAAAACGAAGCTGGCATGGACCGAAGTTGCCTTTAACTAGCATCGTAGAAGCTAGCGGGAAACAGAAAGGGTCCCAAGGCAAGCAGGTCCTTCGCGATGTACAAGACGAGGCAAATGCTGTGCGGACTTCAGATTCCCCAGACACTATCACTGGTATCAAGAGCGGGAGCTCTACGCCAACCGCATCCTCCGAACCCCAAAGGGTGGCGTCCAGATGGCCCGGATCTGAGTCCGCAACGCGCAAACGACTCCGAAAGCTCTGCAAGTCGAAATTTTCCCCATCCTCGCAAAAGGAGCAACTCCTCCGACCCAGAAGCACGACCCCATTCCGGCAATCACGCGCAACTTTCTCGTCTGTTGGTTGGGATAGAGGTCGAGCAACTTTCACCCGAGACATGACCTACTCCCTAACCACCAGCACTTCGGTCACGATGCGTCCGGACGGATCATTAGCTCAACTCTCACGCGAGGGGCACAGCTCAAGACAGCGGAATGAAGATTGGTTTGGCCGTCCGCTGGAACGTCCAGTCAACCAGCAGAGCCAGGCACTACAATTTGGGCTAGGGATTGATGGTTTAGATGGAATGAGTACCCGTGCGCGTTTGGGCTCCCCCTTCAATGATGGAACTTCGGATCGGCCCGCTAGAGCTCAACCAGATGGCTCTAACTATGCAATTGGAGAACCAAAGTCTCCTTTTATGCTCACCGAACCGCTACCGTACACAACTGCGGTTAAACGTCGCGCTCAGAATCAGCTTGAAGATGAGCTCAGTCCTGGTGGCAGCGATATGCGAGTAAATTTCTTCGAGGAGCTCTTTGGTGCCCCCGCTGAGAGTAGCCATCGCCGTGTACGAAGCCGTGGCTTTAGTTTGGGAGATGTGACGCGAGGTAGCCGTCTTTCGAGCCTTATAACCCCGCCAACCATGTACGACCAGATGAATAGTTCAGAGTTTTCTCAGAACGCGGCCTCTCTCCAAGCTCCCGCGTTCACCGAACAGACAGGTTCACCTCCCCTCCGACTTGGCTCACCTTTTGCGGACGACTACCCTTCAAGTAGTCGTGCTCGTGGGCCTGTGCAAGAGACCCCGCCTACCGCCCATGCTCAGTACGGCCGTCATCAGTATGTCAACCGGCGCTCATTGCATTCATATGGATTTGAACCGCCATCGTCCATCGAACAGAGGCTTGAAGATCATAGCCGAGATGACCGGGGTCGCGATGATAGGGATGACAGCAGCCGGAAGCGGTTCAAGGGTTGATTTCTTCCTCCTCGCCAGGATTCGAAGGACTGGCTGGCCCCATTGCATTATATGGTGGGAAGGGAATCACCCCACCAGAGGATCTTCATACAGCAGCTAGAATCGATATTTAGCGGTTGGCAGGCTCCACACAAAATTCACATGCTCTGCGCTATCATTACTATTTCGTTGCTCTCTCAAACGGAGTGGGGTTGCGGGGTTTTTATTTGATTTAGCGCATGAGTCGAGTTCTTTATACAATTTTTTTTTCTCCCTCTTGTTCCTCTTCGCTGTAACTTTCCCAAGCTACGGCTATGAAGTGGCACAGGGTCATATTTTCCTCTCTTTTTTTTTTTGGCCCTGGCATTGACGAACGACATGTGTCTCCTTATTCATGATGTTGATTCCCCCCTTACTTTTTTTATAAACTGCTTCGTCTTGCATGCACTCTCGCGAGTCAAAAACCCCCCTCCTCCTCCTCCTCTTCTTCAGCAATCTGGCATTTACAAGGCAGCATGAAATATGAAGAAAAATTCTGTGTTTGACCTCCGTCATGTTTCCTGTCCATGTCACCCTGACCTCTTACTTTTGGGTTTAGGGCTACAAATGGGATTCGGTGTTTTTCTAGTTTAATTTTCGATTGGGGAGGAGGGGGGGGAATGAACGACATTAACGAGGATATCCAACGCGTCATGTCCTTTTTTTTCTTTTTTTCCCTCATCAACAACGCTATTTCTTTCCTTGCCCTCCCCCCTCTTTTGACAACCAAAAATTAATCTGCTATCAGTGCATGCATTTGAAGAGAAACCTCTTTCTACCTTTTTCTTCTTTTTTTTTTAATACTCTTGTTTTTTTGTTTCTCCCACGCGAAACGAACTCACGCATGTAGATAGACCAACCAACCAATCAAGAGAGACAACCTTTTTTTTTCTTTCTCCTTACTTCCTAACTCCCACCTCCTCCTCCCTCCTCCCTTCTCCACCTTCTCCCCCTCCTCTCCCCTCCTCCTCTCTTCTCCCTCCCCCTCCCCCCCTCTTCCCCCCCAACCACCACGACAACAGTAATTGTCACGCCTGCCTCACCGGCCCCGGTCCCATGGGCGGCCATTTCCCGAGCACCCTCGGCCCGCACCCGCACATCTCCTCGCCCTTGACATTGCCCAGCACCGCCGCGATATGCCGTCCGCAGCCCCACCACGTAGCTTTTTCTGTTCCAACCGCCAATCAGAAAGGGAGGGAGAAGGGTTAGGTTGTCTATTTAGTAGGGGAGGGGGAGGAGACGGGGTGCGTACGGCATGTTGTGCAGGTGGATGGGATGCACATCTTTTTCGTTTTCCTTTTCTCCTTTCTGGGAGTTGAGTAGGTAGGTAGGTTGGTTTAAGATTTTTTTTTTCTTTTTTTTTGGGGGGGGGGGGTTGAGGGTTGAGGTGGTGGTGGAGGGATTTGTGGGGAGGTTTGGTGGGGGAGTGCGTATATATATATTGCCGAGGGGAAAACGGCGACTTGAAGTGATTTTTCCTGTTCGCCGAGTTGGCACGTGCGTAGTTGAAAATTATTATTTTTATTTATTTATTTTGACTAAGCGTAATAAAGAAGATCGCCGACCAGCGGGTCTCTGAGCAACCAGTGCAGTGACTTCTTGAATCACAGCTCAATCAAATCAAGCTCAGAAAAGTCTGGTGGGCTCCGTCTATACACTACCCTACCCTTGCTATCCAGCCCTGTATGCTCGTTGCTGATCCAAATGTGCTTGCTATAGAGTTGCGTGCGATAGACCTCGTCGTCGCTGATCCCTAGCTTGTCTCGTGGGATCCAGATGACGGGACGCTTGGCCCGGAGGGCTTCATGCTGGAACGCCCGCTGTACCAACTTGTCTCGCTCGTCGGGAGTGAGGTCCTCAATCTCATCGTGGAGGCCGCTGAAGAGGGCGCTCCCGATGCGATTATCACGCTGAGCCTCGAGGTCCTTGATGTTGTTTCGCTGCATATGTTGTTGCGATGTCGTGTACTCGTCTCCCTCTCGTCGAGGGTAGTGCCCAAAATCCTTCGAACGACGGCTGCGGGAACGGTCAGCCCACCGACTAGGTTCGGGCATGAGCTTTCGAGGGTTGAGCTTGTGTTTTTTCGCTTCGATATTCCTCATCTCCATCTCTTCGGCGGCCCTATCGGCGTCCCGCTCACGGCGTTCTCGCTCCTCCAGAACATCGTTGATATTCTCTCCTTCATCTTCCGCCTCTCCTCCCATATTCCATCGCTTTCGTTGAGCACGTGCAAACTCCTCATCCCGAGCGACAGCGGCATCTTCAAGCGTAATTGGTAAATACCTCAAGAGTGGTCCAAATGCATCGTTCACCAGGAACTGATAGATAACTGTCAAGACCGTAAAAACAATCATTGTTATCCCTTGCCCAAAGCAAACGACCTTATTGTTTTCATCCCGGACGAGGAAGAATAAACCGATCAAACACAGCTCCATAACATAGAGCCCCGTAAATAACTGATTCAAGGCTTTGGGGTAGAGCAAGCCACCCGTGTCAAACCGGAACTTCGTCACATAAAGCGTGTTGTACCGGTACACAACCCAGAATAGACTAAAGGTAGTGATATTGAAGATGAGAATAAGGGGTGAGATGACAGAGTAAATGAGACCTGCAGTATCATGTCAGTCCAGGCTAACGTCAAGGGAAGGCATAATAAAAAAAAATACACACCGATGCATGCAAGGTTAGTAAAAACAGGGAAGAATGTCCCCCACTGCACCTTTGGTAAGCTCGTTTGCCTGGTCCACTTCTGTCTCGCTGTGCTGTCGAGTAACGGTGACAAAATAAACCAACTTATAAGACCCCCAATTTGTACAAGCGCACCTGCGCTAACTGAGAACGCTTGCAATAGCAAGTAGGAGAAGAAATAGTTGCCGGCCTTTGGCAAATTCTTTGCGAGCACACGTGGCGTGGATGTGACATCCTTGGAAATTTGTTGAATGACTGTGGTGATACCTGAGGAGAGAGAGACAACGAGAAAGACCTGGACAAAGAGAAAGGCAAAATAGTAGTTCTGGACAGAGAGTTCCATGGCCATGCCAGTATGGACACCTTGCTGTTTGGCAAGGAGGCGCAAGATCATAGGCAGCACAGCCATGAGAATCGCCAGCATTAGTTGTGGTAGGACGCCCGATATGACACCGAGTAGCCACCCAGGTAATTTCTTAATCCAGCCAAGCCAGGGAAATACAGTGGTGAGATAGCTGATCTGCGACACCAGACCGGTAAAGGTGACCGGGAAAGCCCATCCAATCACGAGACCACCAACAACGACGATGACCAACGCAGTACGAATATACCGTTCCCACCAACGGATGGACATGTTCTCCCATATGATATCATCTGGGGAAACTTCCACATGTCGCGGAGTCATGTGCTGCGGGATGTGGTGGCTCACTGACTGACAGGCCATGTGGGCTGCGACCTGGTGATTGAACTGCACAAACGCCGAATTCATGAGTGGGTACCTCTCGGGGTCTTGTTGGCCCTGCTCGATCTCGACATTGAGGCGTGCCACTTCCTTCCGGCAATAGTAGATTGTATCAACTTTCTTCCCGAGCAGTGGAAGCGATGGCATCCAAGTCCAACCGAAGACGGGGAGACGCATTGTTTCGCGGTCACTTTCAGACAAATACCTCTTCCACATTGGCTCGCCGTAGTCATCATCCGCATGTTCCTCGTTGAATGCCACCGGAAACTCCTCTTCCTTTTGGTCGTCCTCTTTTGCACCGTGCCCCCAGTGCAAAATAGACTTTCTTTTCTTCCGCGAAACGTTGTTGTCCCCATTTACCGTTGCTTGGGGGTTCGCACCCGGGGTCGTTGGGCTAGGGTAGCCCAGAGGGAGCTCGTCATCTTCGCGACGTTTTCTAGCCGCTTGAGGCATTCCTGCGTCATTCCTAGTAGATTTCTTCCCTTTCTTCTTCCAAAATGCGAGACTAGATCCTCCTTTTCCATCTACAGCTTCATTCGTTTCTGTATTAATCGTACGGGGTCTGTCTCCGACGTTGTCAGCTCGGGAGCCCGCATCAGATTGGTGGGGTATGGCCCGTGTCGGGCCCCTGTCCTCGAAGTTCGGATCCAGCCGGTTCTCACTCTGAGACGTGTCATCATCAGGAGAAAAGCCACCAGTGGGGTTCAGCCTTTCGTTAACTTCTCTACCGACTTTCTTGATTCCTCCAGCGACCGTATGGCTTAACTTACCGACCCCGCCACCGACGACACCCAAACCCTGACCAACGATAGGGACGGCGAGTCTGGGTCTTTTCTGCCCTTCAGGAGGTGACGTGGGAGAGTCACTTAATGCCTCCCGCACCGAGTGTCGGATCTGGTGCGGGTCTCCGGAACTCACTCCGGGTCCACTCGCCATCTCATCTGCCTGGGCATCCGCTCCCATCTCTTCTGCTTTGCTCATCTTCTTACCATTGTGCTTCTCCTTCTTCTTGTAGGCCTTTACTGCCTTCTTGATGAGGTCCGTCTCAGCAGCCTCTAGTTTTAGGGCCAATTTGTTTCTTTTTTTCACCTTCTCAGAGAGCTCATCAAAATCACGGTTGATCCAGATGTTGCGTAACCCACCGGGATACACGTCGTAAAGCTTGTCCAGTGCGTCGATGGTAAGCCACTTTCTAGGAATGGCGGTAACGAGAACCGTGGTAGCTGAGGCACGCAGACGATGCTGGGGAGAGGTAAGGTATGCCTGCCGAAGGCGTATGTATCCCCGAAGCTCATCATAGAAGATATAGCATACGTAGCAGATTACAATCACCGCTAAGGTAAGGTGCGCCCAATACCGGTTCACGTGTGTACGGGTATTGACGTTTGTCCAGCTCAGCTGATCCAAGCCTCTGACGTTGCCCGCCTCGCCCAATCCACCGACCAGATTTATCGGTACGAGAACGGGCAGAATTAGTAAAGCCAGAGGTATGAAGATCTTAAGGAGGGTTCGAAGGTAGCGAAGAAAGAAGTAGGCATCTAGGCCAGACTTTTGGATGAAATCTGAATTTGACGTTCGAAACACCGGAACGATCCACGATATGATCCCAGAAGGCGGTGCTCTAGTCCGTTCTCTCTGGGGGACGAGGTATGTTCGCGGTTGGCTAGTTCTAACATCAGTACTGGGCCTTGACGACTGGGACTTGAAAGAGACTTACTATATCCTGGAAAACTTGTTCTTGATGAGGACGAAGAGGAGGAACTCCACCCCAAAGACGGCCGCAGCGACGGCCAAAGAGGCCAGAAACGAGTTTAACGAAACGCCGGCATTCTCTTGGGCTTTGCCCGCGGTGGAATTGACCGCGCCACCCACACTGGGGATTGACGTTGGAGTTGGAGATGTGCCCATTACGGGGATGGTTGGCAGTCGTGTAGATTGGCGTTGTGGGTTAAAGTCGGGCCCCGGGAGAGTTGAGAGTTGAGAGTTGATGTAGATGTCGTAACGGCGCGGCCTGAGTGAATTTGAAGAAAAGAAAAGAGATCAGTGCGACCAGGCCCGCAGTGCAATAGTAGAATTACAAGAAAGGACTATCGGGCATGCCGGAGAGCGAGTAAGTACATACAGAGTCGAGTGTGAACAGAGCAGCTGCCGTCAGTAGTCAATTAGTCTACTTAGGGTGGAGAAACAAAAACTGCACAGGCAATCTAGCTAAGGAGAGAGAAAGAGAGAAAGAGAGAGAGAGAGAGAGAGAGAGAGAACAAGACAAGATCTACAAGCGTCTTTTAACACCAGGCAAAACACAAAAGGAAAATCGTGAGTTTATTGTAGGGAACGAAAGGAAAGAAAAAAAACCTGCTATTGCCGAAATCCCCAGAAGAACCCAAGACCAAGATCAAGACCCAAGACTCCAAGAACCGCCTGTCGCCAAACCGAACCAGCGCGTCATTTGCCAGGGGTGGGGGGGGTTATTTGACGCTGACGCGCTCGCCCTCCCCTGCAGCAAAAACCCCGCCCCGCCCCTCCCCGCGCGCGCCCAATCGTCAGCCAACGCAGCCCATGACGCCGACCGCACCTGCGACATGATGTCAATCAATCAATCAAAGGGGGGATGGATGAGAAGGAAAGCAAAGCAAAGCAGGGCGAAGCAAGCAAGCAAGCAGGCAGGCAGGCAAAACAGTCCTCCCGCTAACTAGTAACTTTACGCGCTGTCGTTTTTTTTTTTTTTTTTTGTTTGCCTCTACTGGCTATGGATGAACCAAACAGCTTTATTTTGGGGAGGGGGGGGGGGATTGCTATTTTTGGGCTGTTTCTTTTTTTTTTGGTGGAGGAGGAATAATACTAAATGCTGCTACTACTACATGGTACACTATACTATACTACTCAAAAATAAATAGATCGCTTTTTTTTTTTTTTTCTTGAAACGCCGGAACTTCTCCTCGAATCTTTCAATCGGGGAGACGCCCTTTGCTTCTTCTTTCTTTCTCTTTCTCTCTCTTGGCTCTATATACATACACATACATAAGCGTCGCATATAGTAAAGTTATGTATTTTGTATGTGTCTTAAGGAGGAGGAAGGGGTCAGTCGGTCAGTCAGTCGGTCCGTCCATCCGTCATCCCCTCAATGCGTTGTTTGTGTGCTCGGCAAAGCACCTTTCCGTTGTGGTTTAATATTCTTGTACAATACACACATGCAAGCAGAAGAGAGAGAGAGAGAGAGAGAGTGTGTGTGTGTGTGTACAGACTAGGTGAATATCGTTAGGTAGTACAACCACGTCATTTTCCGTTCGTTCCTCTTGAAAAAAGCTTTAATGCCAATATGCTGTCTAGATGTAATCTATCCCATCTAGGAACGGCTACGTAACCCTGCAATCCAACGCATCTAGTGAGACACCCTTGGCCGACTAACAAGTCGCCCTTCTCTATCGCTGCAGCTGCTTGCTAGCATTGGTCGACCAGTTGACAAAATCCGAGAATATCGATGGCTGCACCTTGCACTTCTTGCTTAGCAGCCATTTTGTCCATGTCTCCGCATAGACACCCACAACTCCTTTCACGTTTGACCGATCTGCGCCAACCAGAACCTTGACCACCAACAGGCTCGCCTGGCTGCAGGCACTACTATGTGCGTGTGACGCTTCTTTCATTGCTTCCCCATGAATTCCTCTTAGCAGGATCCATGTGTCTTCAACCCTGTCGTTTGGAGGGGGGATATCATTGCCCTTACAAGCACGCGCGTAATCTTTAAGCATGGTGACGGCCCGACCCCGAATCTGTTTGCTTGATGTTGAGCGGATGAGTTCCAGGAGAGGCAGGATGAGCCTTAAAGAGAGGACATTCCTGTGCTGTAACCTAATGAATATTTCTAGCAAATCCAAGACTCGAATTTTGAAGTTCGTGATCGTTTCCTTGGCGTCTTTTTTCTGTTGCTTCACACTAGCGATTCTCTTTCTCTCTTTAAAGATTTTAACTAGTGTATCATCTATCGCCATCATCTCTTCATCGTTCATATCGGACTCATCGTCTGAGGGCGATCCTCCTTCTTCCTTGGCTGCGTGGATATGGCGGGTTCCAAGGGCCGCCGCTAGCGCAGCATCAAGTTTAGCAACCTCGCCATCGTCAATATCATCGGCAATGCTTGAACCGTCTTCAATGTCTTCCCATACGACGTCGTCGTCTAAGCCTTCACTGTCGTCCTCGGCATCTGAGCTATCTGGAGCGCCTACGTTGGCGACTTCCACGTCAGACATAGCCTCACTCTCTACGTCGTCATCAGCCTCCTGGTCGAACAGCTCCTGCTGACCCGCAAGGCTCTCTTTAGATTTTAAAACCTAAGACTGTATTAGCTCACGGAAGTGGCCTTATGTTTAGACAGCCTACATTAAGTAATAGCTGAAGACCCTCAGCTCTTATATCTCCCGCAAATGTGGAAAATACCTGATGTGCCAATTTCCGTAGCAGCACCGAGGGTTTTGATATAAAACTCAACAAAATCTCTATTAGTACTTCCGTTGGGTCAGTGTCGTTTCCGTCTGTATTCTTGTGGCGAATGAGTTTGTCATAGCAAATCCGTAGTTCATCTAGAACGGACAGTGCGTCGCTATCGCCATTATACAACAGCAAAACAACGAGAGAAAACAGCAACTCGAAAGTATATAAGGCCGCCTTCTTATCCTTCCTAGTGGATAGTTTCTACTACTATGTTAGTATTGTGGTATAACGCTCGAGTATTTCACCGACCTTTTTGTGTATCCGGTCCAAACGCTTCAGCGCGGAATTCTTAGCCACCTGGATGGTATCATCTAGTTCTATGACGGACGTCATGTGTTGTTGCTCGCAGCCTCTAATTGCATTAAGTGCTCGAAAAGGCCACGAGTCGTCATCTTGATATTTAGACGAAATAAGATGTGCCAAGCAAGAGGATAGTCTAGTCCTGAATACGTTTTGGCTTGCCTCGGAGAGTGGTGGGGACGGCCCAGATTCCGCATTTTCCGCAGTAAAATACCCAAACCTCACAAACATTGAAAGTAAAGACATAGTCCATTCGTCCGACTTAAGTGATTTTCCGTTTCGGAGAACGGCTACAAGTTGGTCGGCGAGTAGCTGACGTCTCGATTCAGCAGCCTTCAAATCATCCGTGGAGGGATGTTGAATGCAATCCTCATAATGCTGTATGATACGCCCCAGGGCGGTGTTGCTGGCCCGGATCAATATCTTCTCAACCGTCCTAGTTTTTGTGATGTGGTCAAAATTAGGAGTCCCATTTCCAGATAGAAGCCCAGTAATCGCGTGATATGCGATCTCTGGATCGGCCTCTACTCTCGAGTGTATAGCCCTCAGTGATTTTTGAGCTGCTCGGTGTAGATACCTCTCCGAATTTGAGAGTTGGTTGATAAGACATCTCATGAAGTTTTTGCTGAATAGATCGGGTATTAATCGCTCTGGAGCTCCTTCAATCACTTTACAAAACACTAGAAAGCCCCAGAGCTTACGCTCCTCAGAAGCAGGTGCAGAAAAGAGACTGTCTGATACCGTCAGTTTGGAGATCCCTACGACTAGTAATTAGCGCACTGACCGTCGACCACGGATTGCCAGAATCTTCTAAAAAGACTGGTGGCCTTAACTATGGAGCATTCGCTACTGCAAATCTCAGAGAGAACGATGTCCCATGCGAAATGGAGTTTTGAATCCCAACTGCCTTTCTGGCCGCTTGCCATCTCCTCTCTATTAGCGTCTTCCTCTTGTGGAGGGGCTTCTTTTAGGACCTTTGCTAAGGTAGTCATGTTCGAGGAATCTAACGGATTCTTGTGCCGCCAGGGGGTTCCTGGAAACTCCACTTTCGGATCATGGCGACATATATACAGCCATATAGCGACACCTTCCGGCGTCTTCGCAAGACCATATGCACAGAGTCTGTCTACCGTCACCTGGAGGAACTTGGTCCCCGTTTCGATTTCGGAAATGGCCGGTAATGCATCATAGACAATCCACCCGCACTCCTCGCGGAGCCAAGTCTTCTTTTTGGCTAGTTCAAATATGAGATCAAGCACTTGAATCCAGTGGTCCAGGGGAGAAGTTTGGAGGAAGAGTATGGAAGATTTGATAAGAGCCTCGAGGCCGAAAAGTCGCCCGAAGTAGTGGTCTCGCTCTTCCTGCGAGGAGCCTATATTAGCTATGTTTGAGATGCAACGGAGGGCGACGGGCATCCATACCTGACCCGCTACACTCCCTTCAGGATGAGTGTGAGATTTGAGAATGTCAAGAACTCTAGCGAAATCGACGTCGCTACGATTAGCAATCTTGCCAGTAGGATTCAGCAATTGGGCCAGGAGCTGTCTTGGATAATGTCACAGTCAGGAATCCGAAGCAGCAGAAAATTTCACAGGAACGCCTGCCTCTGTAAGGGCTATTGAAAACCCAACCCTACTAGATTCCCGGCCGCTCGCCAGCCCTCTAATTAGACGATTGAGCGCATATTCAATTACTTTTGTAGAGCTGGAAGAAAGCTCTGAGAGCAGCGAGTATGCTGCCTTCAGCCTGGTTTCCTCGTCATTGCTAGCAAGGTCCCGATAGTGGCTCAGAGACATGTCGTAAGCAGTGGCTAACGCTTTAGAGTTGCGAGGAAGCGCTCAAAGAACCGGGCTAGCAGCTAGACTGACAGTTCTATGCCATATGCCATGCGAGATATCTTGTTCGCCTTTCAACTTTTCCATATAGTGTTACCCACGTGACAATCACGAAGTCCATCTACTTTAGCCAGGTTCTCAACAAAAGTCCGAGCACGTCTCACAAAAGTAATTCCACAGCCAGGTCACACTTAGAGCTTAACGGAAATATGATTGTGTGTAGCTTAGTAACTCTTGCTAAATATGTACGCAGTAAACTTATCCCGGGTATTACCCAGAGACCTTGTCGCTAACAGGACCTGAACCCAATACCAAGACTGACCCGCCAAGCCCTATCGGGATTGCCGTGGGGCATCACGTTTTTCCGTGTCAAAATGGCGCATTTACATTGTTTTGGTCTTGGCACGGCGCGTTGTCGTGGGATCCCCCCACACTTGATCCAACCCGCTGCCTGTGCAATTCGCTCAAGGGTCCTAGACGAATACGACGTGTGGAGTTGTTTGTTGGAGTAAGCACAGCGTTTGAGTACCAACGCGTGAGGCAAAGCTGAATACCTACGTGTAATTGAAGGACTGACAGCTGGCGCCTTGAGAGCGAATCGCAACGCCAGCGAGGACATCTAGGTTGAACATTGGTCCATTGAATCTGGTGGCTGTTAAGACATAGGTGAATAAGTGAACGAGAAGACGCTGAGCAAACCTCTTTGACCCTAATAGGTCAGGGAAGGTACCGGGGGTCCCTATGCATCCGGGTCTGCTGATTGATGAAGCCACTACCGGCGTTTCGTGCAGGCCTACACCGTAGCAACCCGGGACAAATCAAGCCGGTTTTCTTCTCCCGCCAGCACTACCAGCCGTGAGGGCTCTTCATACGCGCATTACGCTGACGGATCTGTTTCCTTGCTTTTCAAGTAAGCGCGGGTGTCAAGGCAGGCCAATGGGGACGCCGTATGGCTTGCTTCATCTGCGGTGCAAACCCAAGTCAGCTTGATACGGAACACTAGGTCAAGCCACGCGGGGAGTGGGAGATTGCGTGCCTGTGACGATAAGGCCCTCGCAGATCAGAGCCCGCCCCAGGCAGATTTGCTAGTGGTAACACGAGATCGATGAGATTATCTTGGGCGGGATACATAGCACGCGGAAGGAGCACGTAGTTTTCAATGTAGGCAGTGTCTATATGGCCTCGCGATACTGATGTCCTGAAGGGCCTGGGAGGAAGTACTGTGGATTGTGCTTGCTGCAATGAACCGGACGCTGGTGACCGGGCAAGTGATCCCACGCGAGACATTATTGCTTGTCCCAAGCATAATGTACATGTACAAAACACGTCCGAAGTATATTGTACCTTACCTGTAGGAGCGATCAGACCTTTTCCCGGCAAGCGTGTGCTGTGCCATGTACATAGTAATCTCTAACCGCTGGTGCGGCGACAACCCAACTCTTTTTATGGAAGGCTGATGTGAACCGGTTTGTGCGAGTGGATCTTGACTTGTGCCTTGCTCCGCTTGTATGTTGCCCGCGCAACGAATTGCTACAGCGACAACCGATACCGACCTCATTTTGCTTTTTATCCCAACTTGTTCCGCCTCGTCTTACTCCCTTATCCTTTTAACAAGGTCACCAGCGGACGAACCCCCTCCACTGGAAATCCGACCATTGGGACAATTGGACGTTCATTGGGGACGGCGCTCGACGATACCTAGCCATCTGGTCACCATAGCACTTGCTCGATGTTCAGTTTTTCCCGGTGATATCACCCCTCCTCACGCCGATTGCCCTGTTGCCGGATACTTGACGGATTGGCTAGACTGCTGCTCAGTTTTCAACACCCAGCTTAACCGTGGATATTGGATGCGACAAACTCCAAGTTTATTGTTCCTGGAACCATAGCATTCATAGCTTTTAATACCAACAAACTTGCAATATGGAACACTCGTCTCCTCTGGCTGCAATGCAGCCTCCATCTCTGCTGCCACGCTTTGGACTTCCACCCGACAGCCAGCTCCATATGCCTAGTACAAACATATTCGCCCCAAACTTCAACTTCCGGGATTTGAGCAGGATGAAGAAACCGTCCTCAGACTATTTTGCCTTTGGGCCTGTTCGAGGATCATCTCCCACGGCCAGCCTAGCAGCTGATCTCTCCCAGAACTTCCACATTGACAAAAGGTGAGTACTCTATCTAGAGCGGGCATCCATTGCAAATACTGACAATTACCAGTCCCCAACTTCCAACACCAAGACGATCTCTTTTCACCTCCAATCTTCTTGGGACAATCAACGGGCGTGGTATGTGACGCTCATGTGCTCCCAAGCCTACGCTTACACAGTCACAGAACAAACAACCACCCCCCCTCTTCCGTCATCATCTCCTGGGCCCGGAAATGACTCGATGGACATGTCACCTCTCCCACATAAAGCCCCATTCTCTAGTTTCAGAGTTGAGATAGACTCTCCCACACCAGTAGTACCGTCAATGGATATGAACATGGACACGAGCTCTCCTCTACCGTCATCACCACTTGATGGCCTGAGGCCGAATCCAATACTAGAGTGAGTATTCATCCTCACAAACGGGTCCATTAGTGCTGACCTAAGAAAATCTAGACGCAAGAAGCCCTCATTTCTCAGGCCATCCCTCGTTCGCAATAAAGGCTTTTCTGCAAGTTCCATGTCAATGAAGACAAACGCTCAAGAAAACCAACTTCCCACGTTCAAATTCGGCACCACAAGTAGCAGCTTATCCTCGTCGATATCGATGTCTCTAGGAGAGTGTTTTACAGAGTCGCCCCCCCAAGATCGGAGGACTAGCTTGGGCAACCCCTCACTTACGCTCATGGGTCCTCCACGAATGAAACAGCCGTTTCCGTCACTAGTCAGCAGCACTCGTAACGGCTCTCCAGTCTATGGTCACGTTAGAAAACAATCGGCACAAACTGCGCGCCCCAGAAAGCAGTTTCGCCGATCTCTCAGCATGTTTGAACACCCTGGTGACATCATGAAGGAGAAGAAGGAGGCCTGCCCAACTTCTAGCCTCCAGGCCATTATGGATGTCGACGAGTACAAGCTCCTACTGCCGAGTTTCGTTCCAGAAGATCGCCCGGACTGTCTACCACGCGTTGCTAAGGAGACTCTCGTTGACATACTGGACGGAAAATATTCCCACTTATACGATCACACTATTATAGTCGATTGCCGATTCGAGTACGAGTATGAGGGAGGCCACATTGAAGGAGCTGTAAATTACAATGATAAGGAATTGCTCGTCAAGAAGCTTTTCGAAAGTTCGACTTCGAACACTTTGATCATTCTCCACTGCGAGTATTCTGCTCATCGCGCTCCTATCATGTAAGACACCGCCCTATCACCAGCAGGCTAAGCTAACTTCCAGCAGGGCTCAGTTTATTCGGCACCGTGATCGCGCTGAAAATGACTATCGCTATCCCAAGCTTACTTACCCTGAAGTGTACATCCTCGATGGAGGCTACAGCTCGTTCTTTGCGGATTACCGTGCTCGCTGCTACCCCCAGAACTACGTTGAGATGGGGGCTAAGGAGCACGCCAATACTTGTGAACGTGAAATGGGGAGGTTCCGTCACCGGTCCAAACTCAATCGAGCTCAAACCTTTGCGTTTGGACAGCAGATGGACGATAGCCCCACTGCAGCAGGCAAAAGTTTTAGTGATAGCGTGATGATGGGTACGACTCCTTCGGACAACACTTTTGACTCTAAGCGGGTTCACACTCGACGCATGGCATCATACTAAGCAGTTTTTCTTGATCGGTTGCAATCATGGCGAAATGGTTATAGGCGTTTTACATTGGGGCATCTGGCTCTCATTGCCTCTTTGGCGAATTTTTGCGCATAGAATGTGCCTTTCTTCGACAAGCACGGTAGCAGCGGGTTCCTATCCTCAAGCTTGCACCTGTAGGGTCCAGTACTCTACCTCGACAACAGCACAGGTGTTTGGGGATTACTGCCAATATTGCATTCTCATTTCCCGCGCTTCTGGTCTGATATATTGAACACTAGACTCGTCTTCAGCATTCTTGCATTGTTGTGGCCGGCAAACGGCTGGTGTTTCTTCCCGTTGCCCCAGCGGTCTATTGACTTTAAACTTCTAGGTCTGCTTTCCATTTCCTATTTCTACTCTTTAGGTTCACGAAAGATGTCGATGTTTTTATCCGGTACTTTGGTGCACATCGGCATCGTCGGCATTTTCATGCTCATTTCCTTACCTCATTTCTAAAAGACTAACCTTGGTCTAATTGACCCTGGTTCTGTCCTTGCACATGACAACTGCTCTGCAATATCCCATGAATTGACAGATTGTCTTGCTGCTTATACTTCTGGCGCGTCCTCTCACCTTCACATAGGCATGAAGCCTTGAAGATTACCATAAATCAACGTTACGCCTCGAGCAAAAACTGAAATTTTATGCTCACATCTCATTTTTTAGAAGCTGATACCGCGACTCACACCCTTCATAAGTCTGCAGCCATAGAAAGTCGTTCCCTTCATTCCTCATTGAATTGGTCTTGTATCACGCACCTTCGCCGTTAGTAACCTGTATATTTCTCGCTTCAGCATTGCGGCATTTCCTTTCCTGTTTCATAGAGGGGAATCGTCGCGGGGGGAGGATTACGCTGCAGATGAAAGGGAACATATATGGATGCTTTGGAGACTGAGTACTGAAGGGGCTGTTCCTAATACTTTAGACCTTATTCTGATATAGAAGGGTAGTCAGGAATCCAATCATTAATCAAGGTGGTGCCCTGGGTGAAAGAACCCGATAATCTGTATGAGTTTTACTGGCGAAAAAAAGCGACACTTCCCCACGCCTCACCACCAACCTCGTGTTCAAGTAACTCGGAAATCAACAACCGCATGGATGCCCCGCAACAGAGCAGACAACAATGGACATCGATGACATCCTCGCCGAAGTCGACCGCGACTCCATTCCGCAGGAGACGCACGACTTACAAGCACTCACTCGAGCATGGGTAGCAGAGCGCGTTGCGCCAGAGATACTTGCCTACCCCGAGGCACTCCTAGAGCGAGCCATGGAGCGAATCCGGCGACAGGTACGTTACAAGCCAGAGTGAGCTTCCAGGGGAGGAAACGGAAAGAAAACAAAAAGAAGAATTAGCCACCAGCTACCAACTCTAACTTTCGTTCCCGAAGATTGAGCTTGTAGAGATGCAAGCGGGAAATATGGATCCCAAAACGAACTTCCGGCTTATCGTCATGCAAACGGAGCTTGAGCGGTTCAAGTTCCTAGTACGGTCATTTTTGCGCGCGAGAATCGCAAAGGTATGTTTGTATATGTGTGTGTGTGGTGTTCTATGCCAGGGGGACTCACAATATATATACGTAGATTGACAAACACGCGCTTCACATCCTCACGACGCCGACTGTGCGTGCGCGGCTGTCCGTGCCAGAGCTACAGTACCTCACACAGCACCATGCCCTGCAGCATGCACACTTCCTCTCATCGTTTCTGCGAAATTTCCCCGCTCAGCTGCAGCGGCTGGATGACACCGCCGGGGGCATCTCGATGATCGATTCGCCCGATCTGGACACGGCGGTGTTCATTAGGGTGTTGAGGGATGTGGAGGAGCCGTTGACGATTGCGGGGACGGATGCGAGTGCGGTGTTGAGGAGGGGGGACGTTTGGGTTGTGAGGTATTCGGTGGTTAGGGAGTTGGTCGAGGCGGGAGATGTGGAGTTGATATGAGGAAGTTCTCTTTTTTTTTTGTTTTACCGGCATTTCGTTGAGCTTGCATCTGCGGGCGGCGCCTCGGGAGTTCTACACTTTGTCCCTCTATGCCGGTGCGTACAGAGGCTATCATTAAGGGTGTATAGCAAATCTAAGCTTCTTTGTCTCGGTGTTTGCAACCGGCTACCACACGTAGCCCTAGACGCAGAGGGATTTCGCAGTCACCAACACCCCCACAAAACCACGAGTAGAGACCTCAATACTACAGGACAACCCCCCCCCCCCTCCTCCTCCTACTATAAGTGAGATCCTAATAATTTAACACGGGAAATGTTTGTGACAGGGCCCACCCAGAGTCTGTATGCATGTATTTTTGTGCATAACAATACACGCAACGCACACATTACACTAAGTTTTATATATATATTTCCACTAACCCCCCTTGATTTTTGTGGTTTTTGCTAGGGTTTTTTTTGGGGCTTATTTGCGGTTGTTGTCGTTGTGCGGTGTAGGTGTTTCGCTGGTTTTAATTTTGGGAAGGGGAGGGGGTTTGGCTTCTTGGGGTTTAATGGGCTGGGTTTTTACCCTTTTCTTTCTTCTATTTCCCTCTTCGTGCATCTATCTGGGTAATTTGCTGTGGTGTTGTAGGTTAAGATGGGAAGAACAAAAAGAGCGGGGGGGTAAACTAAAAAAAAAAAAAAAAAATGACGTAGAAAAACAACCCCGCTAATCCACGCCCATCTCATCTATCAAAACTACAACCATCACCCAGGGAAATAGGAAACATTTTTTTTTCCCAAGAGAAAATTAACATGGCGCCTCCTTCCCGCCTCGCCATCGCAACATCCTCGCTCCTCCGTCTGATCAAGGAAGAGGCGAGCTATCACAAGGAACTGCAGCAGCAAGAGACGCGGATCCAGAAGCTCGCGGCGCAGGACCAGTCAGCTGAGAATGTGGAATTTACGCTTCGACAGGAGGTATTAAATCCCCCTCCCCCAATCTCAATCTCACCTCTTTGGTGGAGAGGGGTTTTATTTCCAGCTTGGTTAATGTATGTGTGTATGTGTGTAGAGGAAGGCTCTACGGGAGACGGAAGCGGTGTTTCCGGGGCTGAGACAACGGATTAAGTCCGGTTTGGTGAGTTTGGAGGAATTAATTGTAGGTTTCCCCCCCCTCCCCTCCTCTCGTCTTCTCTTGGGCGTTTTTTCGGGAGGGGTTTGCGGGCTGATGTTGTCTGGTTCTTGGCGGCGTAGAAGGAGTCGCCTGGGGAGGGGAATGAGGCGGAAGTCCAAAAGGCGGAGGGTGCGATTGTGGCGGCGAAGAAGAGTATTAGGGAGGGTGAGGCGGTGTCTTGATGGGGGGGTGTTTGGTCATTATTGGGGGTTACTGATAAAAATTTTATTTTTATTTTCCCTGTTGGTGGTGATAATGGGATCCTCAAATTGTTGCTATGAGCCTAAACGCCACATTCTTGCCGCCATTTGGGTGTATTTCTACCATACAAACAAGAGCAAGATCTACCATAGTACAGGCTAGAGTTAGAATTGTAGGGTTTGAGGAAGACTGCTGTTAATCAGTTTGTATCCATCGCTTCGACCTGTTCCACCTGGTCGACTTCATCCTCATCGTCCGTCTTTTCGGTCGTAGTGGTTTGTCTCTCCTCCACTAGGGGGTGTCCGTCGCCCATGGGTATGTCACCGTCTGTCACCGTGTCTGTTGGGGTATCCTTTGAGCCCACTTCCTCGTCGTCCTCGTTGATTTCTCCCTGTTCGATCATCTCGGTGTCGTCATCGTCTAGAGTGCTGTTTTTGTCACTCTCCTTTGCAGAGGACGGGACTTGACTGTTTGATCTTGCGGGTGAACCGTCTATTTGGGTTGGGGGCACCTTTAGAAACTCAGGTGATGACCTTTCTATTCTCTCGCTCTCCTGTGTTATGTGCATAGGAGTCGCTCCGCTTCCCGTGGTATCAGGAACTGGTGTCCCGACTGCGCTTCCGGTTCCTTTCTGCGTGCCAACCTCTCCCTCTTCGCCCTCTTCACGCTCCTCCATCCCCTCTCTCCGCTCGACCTCTTCCTTCTCGTCCCTGATTAGGCGCCGTAGCTCCATTCCTTCCTTCACAATCCTCCCGAATTGTTCTCGTCGCTCGGTCCACGTCTGCGCGTACTCACGCGATTCTCGCTCAAGCTCCGCAATCTCAGCATTGAGTTTGGCCAGGTTTGCTTCTTGATCCTCTCGGGGCCGTAGGAGGCGATTGCTGGTGATCTTTTCGGCTAGTTCGTCATATGTCTTTCGAAGTGCTAGCGTCTTTTGCGCTTCCTCTAGCTGAATCCGCAACTGTGCTGTTGACTCGCGCACAGCCTGCGCTGTTTGTAGGATTTTTATCTTCTCTGCCGCGTAGCGCTCGCGTTCCTGCTCGTTGCTTTTGCGTAAGAACTGGATTCTAGCAATGCTGCTCTCAAAGTTCGCAAAATCCAACAGGATGTCTTCCCGCCATTTCCGATGCTCTCCAACCCTCCATAGACTCTCCGCTTCGCGGGTGTCATCTGTAGTAGATGCCTCTAGCGTCGGTGTGGGAGGGAGGGTTGTAAGGAGCGATTGAGAAGTCAGAAGATGCTTCGTGATGCGTTTGAAGTTCTTTTCTTCGTTATTCAGAAGCCGTGACTTGTGGAGAGCGTCTTCCTCAGGCGCGCTGAGCAATATCGAGGTCGCCATGGCGCTGATAGATACGCCGTGCAGTTTGTGCTGGGCAGTCTCGAAGTCAAAGACGGCAGCCGCATTTGACCTGGCGCTGCTGCGGCTCTGCTAACAAAGGGTAGCCGCTGCATGCCGGGTAACCACACAGAGTGTTAGCGTGGTATCGTGTTAGAAGTACACCTATTGTTGCTCACCAACAATACCTATCGAGAGCTGTTGAGGGTTCATGACACTAGCTCGCTCCACTCGCCCAACATGGCTTAATACCCTCCAATGCCCCGGCCTCCTCTCTTCCTGAAAATTCTCTCCTTCGCACTCTAATCCTTCGCTTCCTCGCCTACAACACCTGTCAGCCGCACGTCTGCTTCGCCTCGTCGTTCACTCAGCAACAGCTTTTAACTGGCAACGCAGCGCAACTTCGTGCATATCGAATATCCGGTGCAGCGGTACTGCCTTACGGCTCGTTGTAGACATACTATTACGTCGTCATGCCTCCCCGTTCGCTCCTTGAAATGGCCAAGGCGGTCGCCATCAAAAATATTCATGGTAAGTGCCTACTTGGGAGTGTAATGCAGCAGCAGAGAGCCAGATGCCATAAGCTGGATGTTGGTCTAATGGTGCATTAGCTATCGAAGACGTCGGGGTGCTCAATTACGATATGGTTCGCTCCATTTTAATCAAGATTGAGAACCCAGAGCAGTTGGTACGCATGTTTCCGACCCTTCTGCTGTAAAACTCTACGACAGCGTTTGCTAAACTCTAACTGGGTGCAGAGGCTCATTGAACAGAGCTGTCCTCAAATTGAGGGCCATGACGCTGAGATATGGATGGATCTCATCAAACGGGATGTGCCTAATTGGGAATCGAAGGCGGATGAACTGGAAAATCCCAAAGACTGGTACACCGTCTACCGGGTACGCCGTGGTCCTGCCAACTTGTGTTGGTAACATACTAACATAGTTTGGCTCTAGAAACTCGTTAAAGAGAATGAAGAACTCATTGCTGCTGACGCGAAGGTCTTGAAGAAGACAATGGATGCAATCAAGGCCGAACGGGAAAAGCATAAGAGTAGGCTTGTTGAGAATCCACGTACCCTACCACGAGTTCCAATGGATCCCAGATTGCGTCAGGGGACAAAGCTGGTTCGCCAACGTGCAGAAAACCAGAATGGACAATCTGTTCAAACCCCCAAGAAGACTAAGAGCATTATCGAAATCTGCCGACGACAGGTCCAAAGGGAAAAGAATTCTCATATGTCTACGCCCACTTGTCTTCTTTCCCTGAAGAGTTCAAAGATAACCTCCGTTCCCAAGTCTTTTGTCGATAGGCACCGGAGCGAGCAAAAGCCGATCAAGGAAGTAGGATCAAAGAGGAAGCTCGACGATATCTCTGGTGATTCGGCGGAAAACGAACCGGGGAGTCCAAAATCAAGGGTGCAACGAGAACGAGAGGAGAAGGCGAAAAGACGGGAAGTCGCGCTTGCGAGGGGAAGAATGATTCAAGCACAGGTGGCTGCCGAGAAATTGGCTTCTCGTATGTGGTAATCTAGATGGAGATTGCTATGATAGATGTTGGGAACACGCTGCGACCTAGGATTTTACGAAATTACGTGCAACGATGACGGTTTGCGGTGCATGTCCATACCCACAAGGCTCTTTTTCTTTTTCTTTTCCTTTGTTTAAATTAGGCGTCATGACAGAAATGGCCGGAACGATTTGGGAGGCAGGCTTATTCAAGGGACCGGGGAGTGGAGCTGAGCTCGTACTTCCTACATAGACAAATGCATGCTACTGAGTTTGTAATGAGAGGTGACTTTAAGCATGCAATGTCTTCTTTTTACTGTGTACATACAATGTTTTGATACAAGGGGAGTTCCGAAACGACTGCCCTAGAAAGATTGGAGAGTCTGACCCAAGCTTGCACTCTGCTGCTGACCTTAGTCTCCTATACGAACACCCCTCTACTTCCCGCTTCCCTCTGTCTTCTCATTTACGTTCAACCCCAAACCGTCGGCATCTAAGTACAGCTTATTCTTCCCGCCAGCCTCTGCCAGAATCGCCGCGATTGTCCTCGCGTTCTCGATGCGCTTGAGGTCAACGTAGGATCTAGATTTCTTGATCGCATCACCGATGAGCTCGGCAGAGCGGGCTTCACCCTGGGCACGGACGACCATGGCCTGTTTCTCTTGCCGCGCTTTGTCGACGACGAAGGCAGCGCGTTGAGCTTCCTGTTGAGCGACTTGTTTGGCTTCAACAGCGGCGGTGAATTCGGGAGAGAAGGCGAGGTGCTGGATGCTGGTTAGAGGGAGAAGCATGAGAGGTGGTGATTAAGTGGTGCCTACAGTTAGGGATACATCATCGAGCATGATATTGAATCGCGCTGCGCGTTTCACGAGATTATCTCTAACTAACCTACTGACGCTCTCACGCTGTGTAATCAATTGGCTGGCGTTGAACTGCGCTACGACGCTCTTCAGCACTTCGTTGACAATTGACGGAAGCACTCTCTCATCGTAGTCTGCTCCTAATGTGCGGTAAATTTCTGGGAGGGCATCGACTCGTGGCCGGGAGAGCACACGACAAGTAATGTTGACCATTTGGAGATCTTTTGTGCCGGTCAGGGAGGCGACGTTGCGGGGTTTGGCACGGACATCATATACAATGGGGGTTTCGAGCCATGGGATTTTGAAATGCGTTCCTTGATGTGTGTGAGTGGCTAAAGCGGGTGATTGGAAGGGTAAGGGAATTGGAACCTTCGTTGTAGATATCCTTTTTCACGCCGGATATCCTCGTATACTTGATAGCTCGGTGGCCACCATCGACTATGTCCAGGAAAATATGTTAGCGACGGACCCTCTCCGATAGATTCTTGATTTGGATCCGGTCTTCGTCTGTGAAGACTCCTAAACGCACAATCGTAACGTACCATTGAAGAGAGCGTTGTTAAAAATCAAAGTTCCGCCCACTAGCAGGATAAGTCCAGCGCCTCCTGCGAAAAAACTCCTCGGATTACCTCCCCCAAACCCACGCCGTCCTTGCTGCTGAGCAGATTGGAGGGTTTGCTGAAGTTTTGCCCAAGTCTCACGGGGATCTCTTGCCATTTCGAATACGTGGTGTTGGTCGTAAGCACAGAATAAATGGAGTAAAGGACTCAGAGATGCTTCACGCAGTATTGATTTGGAGATGGTATTTTGATCACTGGGAAAGAAAATGTAAAGGTGAAGCTCGAGCCCATTCCGTCTCGCTTGATTAGCCAATTAGTTGTA